>JAAAIY010000128.1:0-52553 GCA_016098105.1 Actinomortierella wolfii
ATGGTGCGACAGATTGGTTACCAAAAAACCATGTGCGACAGATTATATCTGTAACGCCGGGTGCGACAGATAGGTTTGTCCTTATTCGTCAGCGCAATACATGGTCATCAATTGCTGGTGGGAGATAATAGAGCATAGCGTGCGTTTAGATATCTACAACAGACAGGAAACGACCCAATAACGATATGAATTACTGTAATTTACAAAGCAGAATAAAGTGGAAGATGTAGGAATCTGGTATTACTGTTGTAGACTACAAAGAATGTTGAGTCGGCTCGGGATGAGTTTTTTTTTCTACGGGCCTCAAAAGAGGGCTTCATTTGTCAGCGCGCATCTGTGCGTACTCTTGTGAGGCATGGCCGCCCGTTGCAAAATAGAGAGGGACTCACTAAGGAACAAAGAGAGGAGGGAGATCCAAAAACCAGAGTTTTTTTTACAATCAGGCTATAGGTTTCGGTAGATCAAGGGCGTTGGTCCCCCCCTCTCTTCTCCCATTCTTGTAACCCCCTCCACTTGTCCTTTAACGGAATATCAGATCAACAAACTAAAAAAAAAGTGTTCGTCTAGTTCCTGTTAGCAACGGGCAGCCACACATTGCAGATCATGCGACTGGCAAGCACCGACGAATGAAATCCCTCTTTGCGCCCTGTTAAAAATATGCCATCCAACGCGTTATCCTCTACTCACTTCTAGTAATGCCAAATAGAGGTAGAGTGTTGAAGATGTAATGGGGACAGAAAGTTGGAAGCGAGGGAGGGGAGGGAAAGCGAAGTGGTTCAGTGTTTACTTTTTAAAGCTGCCGTCCGTGCTCAAAGGTTTGAATGTGAGCCCGCCGGAATGCCCTGTTCATTTATTTTGTTTTTGTTTTT
Source organism: Actinomortierella wolfii (assembly GCA_016098105.1). Taxonomy (NCBI): domain Eukaryota; kingdom Fungi; phylum Mortierellomycota; class Mortierellomycetes; order Mortierellales; family Mortierellaceae; genus Actinomortierella; species Actinomortierella wolfii. Next base: position 870 of record JAAAIY010000128.1, read on the forward strand.
TTTGGCCTGTGCGAGAGACGAAAGGCATTTTTGATGATGACGGATGGAAGCATAGCAACGGTAGGTAAGATGGGTGGTTTCAGTCTATTACTCCTCTGTACGTAATCCATAATCTCAATGTACAGTCCGTATACCGTTATTCGATCGCGAACTATCAGATAACTTATCTATGGTCAAACGACGAGTTGAATGTTTGCGACAAACGTGCCGATCTTACTGAACCATTGCGCCAACATTAGCATAGGTTGACTTTCGCAACTGTCATACATGCATACTTTACGACCAAGCCAACAGCAGGTGCTTGGTCGGACTGGGTGAGCGGAAGGGACAACAATGACAATATTGGGAAACACGATATAAGATGCTGTTTCTTTATAGTGGTCCATTCGGAAGATATTGGTGGTGCAGGGTTATTTTGGTCTTCCAAAATCGAATATCCTACAACGAAAAGGATGGCGTAAACAATGATAAAGAAAACTGTCCTATGTATCACATGTTACAGTTTCTCTATGCTCAACATCAACACAAATCCAAGCATGAATGCGCCTCACATCGGACGCTCGTTTGAATGTTAAAAACATAGCATTATTCCTTAGAATCTCCTTGCTGACGAGCAATTAGGCGTAGCCAGTCATAAACATCGCAATGAGCAAAATGTTATGCATAATCTTCATTTGAGGTTGCGTATCTTACAGGTACACGAAAAAAGAAACCACAAGAAAAAAAAACAACAAAAGGCTATTTGAAAAACGAAACATCAGGAAGAATTCTACTTCTTCTTGTTGCTCTTCTTCTTTTTCTTCTTATTCTTGCTCTTGCCGGAAGGAGTGGAAGGAGTCGAAGGCGAGGGCGCCTCAGGGGCGGAAGAAGTCGAAGGCTCCGCTGGTGGTGGGGGTGTCGATGGCGACTTTGGAGTGTCGCTCGCAGTGACATTTGCAGGTGCTGCAGCCGCGGCAGAGACAGCCGGTGTAGCAGGTTCCTCAATCTGTTGAGAGGGTTGTTGCTCTACGGATTTAGGCGAAGGGGTTTCTGTCTGTGATGGCTGCACTGGTGTAGTTGGTGCAACCTGTGCTGGCGCAGGAGTAGGCGCTGGGAGACTACGATCTACAATCTCGGAAACGATCACCTCTGGGGTTGTGATAGCCGCAGACTCTACATGGCTAGGATGTGAACTGCTGCTTACATTCTCAGTATTTGTGGAAGCAGAGGTCGCAGCAGGTGTGGTACCCTTGCCTGCGCCAGTCGAAGAGGTGCTGGGAAGTGTTACTGGAGTTGCCACAGTGACGACTGGATGCTGTTGCTGCTGAGCTCCCAGCGTTGAAGCCGATGAGGTCGAGGCCGATGATTTCTTAACAGGATGAACAAGTCCGGCTTCCAGGTCGCGCTTACGATGTTTCAAGGCACGGTGCTCATCCACACACTGATGGCGCTGATCACTAAAATCTTCACGGCTTTCGTCGATATCATCTTCGTCCTCAGGCAGGATATCGTCAGCATCCAACTCGCCAGCAGCAACGGCGTCCTTGAGAGCCTCTTCCAGTGGGTGGTTGTGGCGATACTTGTAAAACTGGAAGAAAATGGTAAAGTCAAACACCAGGGTTCCTCCAGATCCCAACCACCATGGCATATTGGTTATAATGTAGTCATACTCGACTGAGTACAGGAAAATTGAAGCCACGTAAAATACGTTGCCGAAGACCGAAAACATAAACATCATGATCGACAGTCCCTCACATGACTTGAGCCTCCAATTCTTGTAAATTTGCGGAATACGGGATCCAAGGTAGAGAATAGCACTACCCCAGCCAAGCAACAGTGCGAGGGTATCATCGTGGTCACCATTGGACAATGCTGCCATGAATCCTTCGTCATCGTCATCAGGTGATGAGGGCGATCGAGGTGGTGGCAACTTGCCATGGCCACCGCTCTGACCACGTCCACAACGCTCCGAGTCCTGGTCATCACCACGGTTTCCTTCGATCGTACACTGTAGCCAGTCATGATACGCCCAGATGAAGAAGAGTGTCGCAACAACTGGCAGCAAAATCAGCAGCGCCTTACGCACTCGGCGACGTCTCTTCAACATCTTGGCGCGGTAATGGGCCGAGCTTGACGTTAGTGCTGATGCCGACGAAGGACGACGCTCTCGGATCGACGGAGACAGAGTAGAATCAATAAACGGTGAAGACGATGAGGAGTGTTGGCGATGATGATGTTTAGCAGTCTTGGCTTTCATCGCTGCGTCATGGATTGCCTGGTCATGTTCATTGTCGTGTATGTGGTGTTGCGGATCGGCAGGTTGTCTTGCCGCATGTGCCGCCGAGGGTGGAATAGTGACTGCTGTGTATCCGCTTCTTGACGATTCTGGAGCGCCTGGTCCCAGCAATGCTGTGCGTTCGTCAATAGCATGGTACGGTGGAGGAGGGTGCGAAGTGGTTTGTTGCAGGATTTCAGGGTGTGTGATGACGGCCTCTTCGAAGGTGGCCTTGATTGAGGTCCTGCGATAGTAGAATACTTGAGCAATGAGAGCAATCTATACACATGGTAGGAATAGGAGTCCAAGATTTATTTTCTATCAGTCAGTACCTTTTCATTATTGTCAATCATTTTAGATACAATATGAACAAGTCTGATCCATGGCAAAAAAAGAAACTTACGTCCGCAAGCGTGTAGTACCAGGCCAGGATGCGCTGCGAGTGCCCATTAGTATGGAATAGGGGATGCGAGAAAAATAAGATCAGCACCGGCGCTTCACTGCAAGATATAGACTAGTGTATCCAGGGAGAGCTAATCACTCCTGTATGCATGTTGAGAAAAAAAAACAAACTGCTGTGCATGCATTTACCCCTTTCTCCTCTCCCAGTATCCCCCTATTCTACTCATTCTCTCTTTCCTGTCGTCTACATACCATGGTGAGCAGCAAGTTTTCCATAATGGCACCAACGAGGTTCATGACGTCTCCTGCAAGCCAGATATACAGAAAGACGAGCGACAGCGACTCGCCCGACTGGCGCTTGTAGTTGATCCAGAATTGTCTATTGGTTTTATTTGGAACACAAAAAAGAGAAAGTTAGCTTTCGAGTTCTGTCGTTCCAATAAATCAGAAGGATAGAAAAGGTATCATTTCCTTCTTTGAGCTAGATCACAATCGAGGCAGATACATCTCCCTCGTAAGCGATGTCGTTCTAACGATGTGAAAAAAAGCGTCTAGGAAGTACGACTATGCGAAATCCAAACGCCGGTCGTAAAGTTCAGAACACAAAGAGAAGGTTTTCTTTGAGTCGATAATGACTCTAACAGCAAAGTCTAACAGACCGAAATAAAGATTAGAGCAATCTCTCTTTGCCTATCAGACAAGTCAGATGAGGATATGCAAGATGGTGGGAAAATGACACGCTTTGCGGTGGTTCTGTTCTCCTCGCAGTTTAGGCGGTGGCAATGGCGGGCAAGACTAAATCCTATTGAGCCGTGATCGTCTGACATGTTTGTGAACGGATGTACATCTCATCCACAAAACAACAAAGATAATTCCCCTCTTACTACACTTGCACAAAAGCAGAAACACAAGTACAGAAGAAAAGAGTACCATCGAGAGTACAGTGTAATTCGAGGTGAAGGGAGAGAAGAGCGCAAAAGGGCAAGCAATAGCGGTGGTGGGTCCAGCGAGCAAAATAGGCCGATCCAAAAAGGGGGAGGTAGTAAGAGGATCCGTTTGGTCTGTGGAGAAACAAAGAAAACATCCCCACATGCGCTGATAACTGCTGGCACAGTACCCAATGTTACGGAAAGCGTTGGTTCGCCATTCGAGGCATTTGCACTTACGGCGTAAAGACTATAAACCAGCAAACGATCGAGGCCGAGCCGGCAATGTTAGACAGAGCTTCGTTCCATGGCACGCCACCTATGGTGCCGTCCTCAACCCCTCGCGCCGCCAACCAGTATAGGAGCGTGTGCGCCACCATTTTTTCTTTTGCGTTCGATGTTGTTGTGCGGGCAAGCTCAGGTGGTTGATTCTGCTATCCGTTGAACGATCACTTGAGATAACAAAGAGAAATAAGGTCAAGGAAGGAGGAAGCGAAAAAAAAGAGAGCAAGAATAAGGGAGAGGTGCCAGGGAAATGGATGAGAGCAAATGGCAGATTGAACAATGGTGAATGGAGGAGAGAGGGAAGAAGAGAAAAGAAAGAAACAAAAACATACACTTTTTCCCTTCCTTTTGACCAGTGTTCTGTGTGTCATCTTTCTTCGCTCCATGGCTCCTATCACTTCGCTCTTTTGCCCATACCCCACCACGTCTCTTAGGTACTGTAGTCTTGTCTTCAACAAAGCTCTGGCAGAGAATCGTGAATGGCATGCAAACGATCTTTGATTCATTTTGCTCCGGCTCTTGTCTCATTCAATTCTCACTCTCCATATACCCGAACACCTGTGGCAGAAAGGTGAGGGAGGCAGAAGACACAGTGCAACTTCATTGTGCCTGTGTTTTGATCAGTCAGTTGAGGTAGATTGTGGGGCGCCTCAGTACACAAACAATCCAATTGGTGTGGTAAGCGGGCAGAATTTAACCAACGTTTATTGTTGCCCTCAAATGGACGTACCAACATGAAGCAAGGGACCCTTCAATAGCACTGAACATCGCATTCTCTGTACAAGTCAGTTTGGGTGCTTGGGGATGAAATCCGTCTTTATTAAGTGAATCTGCAGCTGCGAGAAAGGCAGAGGATTGATTGATTGAAAAGGCTGGAATCTTAAATAGGGCGACTAGAGAGATGAACGTGAGCTCTCGCCTCTATCACCATCTCCTTCCGTTTGATCCATCTCCTTCTCTGGATCTAAGGCCTCAGAGCCATCAGGTGGATTAATGGACACGGTCTCTTTAGGTAGCTCTTGTGTTGCCGTGTTTATGGGCAGGTCATCCTTGGTATCGAGTTGAGCGTAGGGTAATGATAGAGGATCAACCTTGGCGGCCACATGATGTGATTGCTCCATGGTTGAAGCGATTGCTATCGATCCCATCATTGTATCCATCTGTGATGTACTGGTACACTCCGTCACTGTGGCCGGGGCCGCCAATTCTGCTGTAGTGGATAGTGCTATGTTGTTCATGGTGACTATGACCTCACGCATATGGACTGTGTCATGACCTAATGGTGCCGCTTCTCTCTGGATTTGCTGCTGTTCCTGTTGTCGCTGTAGACATGAAGACGATGGTGGTGTTGCATGGAGTTGATGCTGCTGCTGTTGTTGTTGTTGATGCTGCTGCAAATTTCCACCACGCGTCCTGCCTGTCACCACATGTTCCTCGTCATCCTCGTCATCATTGTCCTCGTCATCGTCTTCTATCTCAGACTCGCTTTCATAAGCTGGTGGCAGGCCTACGTATACTGGCTGGGATGACGGCGAGGGCGAATTCGGTGCAACAGAGGCGGAAGTCTGCATTATTTCATCGTACTGTGGTAACCGATAGTCGCGATACACTGGGCTCGGGATTGTCAGAGCATATTCGTCTAGTAGACACTCGCGCAGCGAGATCTCAATCATCCACACTCGACGCGTCGATCGTGCACATGTGAAACAGCAACATAAGTCCTCCAGAGCATCCATAAACTCTTGCCAGGCAGGACGACTCATCAAGCCGCCTCGTCCTTCTCCGTCTCTCGTACTTGAGGAGACATTACCGGTTGTTGTTGTGGGGGCGGCTGTTATTGTGATGTTTTGAATCTCAATTCTTGAAGGGTTAAATAGTTGTATAGATGAATGGCGACGTTGGCGGCGACCATTGCGTTCCTGTGTGCGTAGGATGTCATGATTTGTAGTATCTGATGGTGACGACGACGATGATGATCTCCACAGAGGCAATGACCAGCGATTGAAGACGGACGATGGACCTCGTGCACGTCTTACTTGAGTTTCTGTCGGTGAAACTCTAGTTTCTGCGACAATGACTCTGTCATCGATGGTGATCACATCATGCTCCTGCTCCTGCCCTTGACGTGAGTTGCGTCCCTGAACAGGTTGTCCCTGTCTTTGTTCCACTTCACCTTGTTGGGACTGTCGGCGATCTGTTCCTTCGAGTCCAGAAGTGATATCTGTTATATCAACTGGAATAGTTTCGTTGGTTGATACTCGCGTGAACTCCACTCGTGTGACAGTCCGTAGTCTCAGTTTCCACTGCACGGCGTAATTATTAGAGTCCTCTGCTGTCCATGCACGTAGCAACTTTTGAGAACGTCGCCTAAACTAGTAGTGTCGTCGATGTTATTGTGTTGGACCAGTGGTAACAAAATCGAGGTGGATGAGTGAGAATAATGCCACACCAAGCTTGTTGGGATAGAAGGATATCGATAGTCCAAGTGATAAGGAAGGCATACCTTTTTGATAGCCCTATCGCGCACCTCTTTGCGGATACGTGCCCAGAGAACCAGTGTGATGGGAATGACAAAGCACGAACCCTGTACTGTCCGCACAATGCCGAAAAACAAGGAGCAAAGCGTGAAGATGGTGGTAATGGCAACCAAGGCTATTAAATTGCCCCATGCTGTCGGGTAGTATTTCTTGACAATGGCGTTTAACTGGGTGAACCGGTCGTCCAGGTCTTCTGGGGAGAGATACTAATACAGTAGTGAATTGTCAAAAGACAGGGTAAGGAGAGTACAAAAAAGAAACACAAAGCGTTGGCTTAAACATATTCCTGGTCTAGCGTTCAAGAGGAATAGTTTTGTGGTCTGGTCACAAGGCAAAGGTGAGCGAACAGTGGAAACAGGGAACTCATGAGCCGATGAGAAGAGAATCTTTTTTTGCATAAGACAGAGAGAACAGGGAATTGGTTGGTGGTTGAATACAAGGTCAAAGGAAGGTTGCTATCCAAACTTTCTCATATCTTTGGTTGTTTCTCCGCTTTGAGATGTGATGAATTCTGACGAGTCAAGCGCAGTAACGTAAACGAGGAGAACAAGGGATGGAAGAGAGGTCGCCGCATCTCGTCTCCTCTTTCCTCAACGGTGTGTGTTAACCCCACAAATGCACTCGACTGGATTAAGGAGGAGGGAAGACTGATTGTCGTTTACACTGTCTTCACTCCTTTCCATAGAAATAAAAAAATGAAGAGTGAAGATTTCCTCACCCCAATTTTAGTAGTCCTGAACTCCGTTATAATGAGGTGGAGTAAAAGCCCTTGTTGAGGAAGCATGATCCTGGAGACGACTCATGGCATGTTTGTATCGTATGATATTTCGGAGATGGGGAGGAGGCATTCGTGCGACCGGCTGAATAGCACACGCTACCTCGAGCTCGATAGGGAGAGTGTGGAACGCGGGAATTGGCCATTGATACCTCAGGTGCCAATTCCGACAGAGAGGTACAGTGACCAATCGTCGCGGCATGGTGTCAATGTCGAATGCAGAAGTAAATGGAAAGAGGATGAAGTGAATTGCGAAGTAAAAGGTAAAAAGGCGTATGCTGCTTTGTGTTGTGCGTAGAGTTGGAAGGTAGGAGGAGGGAGGAGGGCATGAAAATAAAGAAGCACAAGATACATTTTTACGCTCTCTCGGCGCGTTCACTGGAGAGAGGAAAGCAAAAAACAAACACTCACCCTTCTTCCTTCCACAATTTACTACTTTCCCAAGGATATTCATTGGTAAAAGATTCAGCTCTTTCCCCAAGATCGACATAGTCTTTTATCGATAGTGCAGACGTGGAGAGAGGCGAGAAAGATACATTTGTGTGTTCCAAGAAATACGATTGCAGTGACCAAGTAAAAGTCCCATGGGCTTCCATACTTCCCGCGATGGTCCCTGGAGCATACAACCCAGGTACTCGCTTCGGCGTGTGCAGTATCAATACACCCAAGCGTACCTTTGTAGTCGTGTTTGTAACTGAGGATTGTATCATGAGAAAAAAGTGCACTCCTTGAACAAAAGCCGCATTATTGCACACCTAGGAAAAGGTACTGTAGGAGGGGCCACACATGCATGACTTCACGTCAATGCCTTACCATCTCCTCAGCGAAAATGTTTGGAGAATATATTCACACATGCCTAAACACGATGCTATACACGAATACCCACAGCTTTGCTCCTAGTAGGCGTGTGGTGACATTTACAACTAGGGTGATACTTGTGACAATCTGGCTTCAAACTTTGGTGGCGTGCTTCTTATGTTGCTTATTTGGCACCCAAGGTGGAGTCGACTGTGAAGGTCCGACAAATGCTCTAAATTTTCGGCTACGGCGATCGACATTGGTGTCAGCTAAAGAGTCGGAGCAAAGGAAAAAAAAATAAGCACTGACCTCAAAATGATGGTGAGAGCTGCATTCAAGATGATGCACACCCCTTCGCATAATAAAGAAGCAAGACTGGGATGCATTCTCCTCGTGCACCGTTATGGCCACCAACAATGGCCTGTATGAGGTTTGGGCAGTGTTGTCTTGCTTCCTTCTCATACCCACCCTCATGTGGCCGTATTTGTTCTTGCTTCTTCTTTCCTCGGAAGGTTTGAGGTTTTAAGTGCAATTCCTATCTTGGTGAGAAGGCGACCACGTCCAGCTTTGTGGAGCCTCGAGAAAGACTGATCTGTTAATACAGTGGTAATAATACACAATCCTGAGCTCCCACAAGGTCAAGGTCGACAGAAGTTATACCATTCACCCTGGTTCCATTGGAAGGGAGAGGGCTTCGGGGAAGTACCCAAGCGAAAAAAAGATCATGTCGTATGACGTTGTAAAACAGAGTAACCTTAAATCAGTTTTTTGTCGATCATTTCAATGGATACTTTCGGATTCCCCGACTGGGGAAGGGGAAGAAGACAAAGAAGAGGCAGCTCTTTAGTACAATGCAAACGATGGTCCTTTCTGCCATGGACCCCCAAGTCTTTTGTTCAGAGGATAAGGATCATGATGCAGACAAGCCGAGAGCGAAGAGAGAAAAATTATGAACGACATTCCATGGATCTATGGTTTGGGTTCTATGTTGACTAATCTAGAGAGTTTTTTTTTTTTTTTTTTTGTGAACGTGCATGAAAATGATATCCTTGATAATGACGTGCCATGCAGAAGGAGAAGAGTCTCTTGAAGTGCAAGGGATGGCAAGGGGATGGGTGAAGTGGGGATGCTTCGGTTGGAATCCACGGGCAAGTTCCAGAAAGAGAGTTTGGTGGCGATTCATTGTGTGTAGCGGTTGGGCGTTTTTTTCTCCTCCCCCGCACCCAATGTGCCAGACCCCAAGCCACCCAACAAACAACACAAAAAGATGATCGATGTGCTTCGATGGCACATTACGCTCTCATTCCCACTCCATTCCTTCCCATCCACCCTTCCTCCCCACTTGTATTATAGAAAATGTCTGTCGTCGGTATTGACTTCGGCAATCTGCAAAGCGTCATTGCTGTCGCTCGCAACCGCGGTATTGATGTCATTTGCAATGAAGTGTCCAACCGCTTCACCCCTGTATGTTTTCAATAGCGCTTGATATGAATACTAGGCGACTTTGTGCGTGTGTGTAGGACAATTGCTTGACGACCATGCATGGCTCGTTTTTTCTCTTCTTTTGTACTGACATTGTTTGGTTTGCTTCTTTCGTAAATCAAATAGTCGCTGGTCTCTTTCGGCACCAAGCAGCGTTACCTTGGTGAGTCTGCCAAGACCCAGGAGATCTCCAACTTCAAGAACACCGTTTCGTCCTTGAAGCGTCTCATTGGCCGCACCTTCGCTGACAAGGAGGTGCAGGAGATCGAGAGCCAGTATCTGACTGTTCCCTTGGTCGACATCAACGGCCAGCTTGGCGTCAAGGTCAACTATCAGGGCGAGCAGACTACTTTCACCATCACTCAGCTCTATGCCATGTACCTCACCAAGATGAAGGAGATTGCCGCCAACGAGACCAAGATGCCCGTCTCGGACTGTGTCATCGCCATTCCCTCGTGGTACACCGATGTCCAGCGCCGTGCTGTTCTTGATGCCTCGGAAATTGCTGGCCTGAACGTTCTTCGCCTCATCAACGACTCCACCGCCACCGCTCTCGGCTATGGTATCACCAAGACTGATCTGCCCGAGGACAAGCCCCGCAACGTCGTTTTTGTTGAGGTCGGCCACTCCACCTACACCGTCTCGATCGTCGCTTTCCAGAAGGGTCGTCTCGATGTCAAGGCTCGCTTCGTTGACCGCCACTTTGGTGGCCGCAACTTTGACCGCCTCCTGCTCGACCACTTTGCTGCCGAGTTCAAGACCAAGTACGGCATTGATGTCAAGTCGAACGGCAAGGCTACGATCCGCCTGATGACTGGATGCGAGAAGCTCAAGAAGATTCTTTCTGCCAACGCTCAGGCTCCTCTCAACGTCGAGTCGATCATGGAGGACCGCGATGTCTCGTCTATGCTGAGCCGTGCCGATTTCGAGGAGCTTGCCAAGGACTTGATCTCGCGTGTCGAGGCTCCTCTCCAGAAGGTTCTTGAGCAGTCTGGCCTGTCCCTGGAAGATATTCACTCGGTTGAGATGGTTGGTGGTTCCATCCGTATCCCTGCCCTCAAGGAGCGTATTGCTGCCTTCTTCAAGCGCGATCTGTCGTCGACCCTGAACCAGGATGAGGCTGTTGCTCGTGGTGCTGCCCTGCAGTGCGCTATCCTGTCGCCTGCCTTCAAGGTCCGTGACTTTGCTGTCCACGACATTACCACCTACCCCATCAAGATGACCTGGGCCCCTACCCCCGAAGAGGAGGAGACCGAGCTCGTTGTCTTCAACCAGAACAATGCCATCCCTTCGACCAAGATCCTTACTTTCTACCGCTCGGAGCCTTTTGATCTGGAGGCTCACTATGCTGTTCCCGAAGAGCTCCCCACTGGCATCAACCCCTGGATTGCCCGCTTCTCGATTAAGAACGTCGAGCCTAACAACGGCGAGCCTGCCCAGGTCAAGGTCAAGGCCAGAATTAACCTGCACGGCATTCTGTCCGTCGAGAGCGCTTATGTTGTCGAGGAGGTCATCAAGGAGGAGTTGGTCGAGGAGAACAAGGATGCCGAGGGCAAGGAGGATACTGAGGCTCCTCTGACCCGCAAGGTTAAGAAGCTGGTCAAGAAGGCTGATCTCCCTGTCGTCAGCGCCACTACCAACCTGGACCGCAAGGTGATTGCTGAGCTGCGCGAGAAGGAGTTGGAGATGATTGCTTCGGACAAGCTGGTTGTTGACACTGAGGCTGCCAAGAACACTCTGGAGGAGTACATCTATGAGATGCGCAACAAGGTCGATGGCATCTACAAGGACTACATCAACCCCGCTGACAAGGAGAAGTTTGTCAACGACCTCAACGATGCTGAGAACTGGCTGTACGATGAGGGTGATGAGGCCACCAAGTCTGCCTATGTTAACAAGCTTGGTGAGCTTAACAAGATTGGTGCCCCCGTCCTGGAGCGCTACCGCGAGTCCAACGAGCGCCCCAAGGCTGCTGCTGAGCTGCGCGAGACCATCAACAAGTACATGTCGGAGGCCACTTCGACTGAGGAGAAGTATGCTCACATTCCCGAGGAGGAGAAGAACAGCATTGTCGAGAAGTGCGCCAAGGCCCAGACCTGGATCGAGAACAAGCTGGAGCGCCAGTCGATGGCCAAGAAGTATGAGACTCCTGTCATCACCTCGGCTGATATCCGCAAGGAGCGTGACGCTTTGATCTACTTTGCTACCCCTATCCTTAACAAGCCGAAGCCCAAGCCCGTTATCCCTGAGACTCCCGAGACCCCCGCCGCCGACGAGGCTGCCTCGGGCAAGGCCACCCCTGAGAAGGAGGGTGAGACCAAGCATGACGAGTCGAAGGACATGGACATTGACTAAAAAAAACTTTTGTCCTATGTTTCATTTATCTCTTTCGATCATTTTTTTTTGTTTTGTCTTGTTTTCCCACTCTCAATTCTTTGTAACATCCCATGTTTGATAGAATAACACACACCAAATACATGCATAGCACCCTTTGGCATTTTTGTACCGGTCAAAAAGCTCTTGTAGGATGTGTTCTGGCTTCGTCTTTGATATCTATTGTATGATCTTATCGAATATATATATACTCATACCTGGATTGTGTTTTAATGACCGTAGTAGCACACCTAAACCGCCTAGTGAAAGATTGTACTTTTGCGAGACAGCAACATCTAAGGTAGAGAGAGAGAAAGAAAGAGAGAAGGAGAGGTTCTAGCGTTTACGGATGTAATTTACTTGAACGTGGTGTTTGTCCCAGTGGTTGGTATAATATTGTGTGACAGGGACGCATGAAGGTGCTAAGGGAATCTTGTATATTCTTGTAAACAACGCGTCGTCCCAGCTTGTTTAATTCCCCTTGATATTGCATACAGGTGTGACAAAATAAATAATAGTCCGAGATTGCAATAATTTTTTATTTTATTTCACTACCAGACCATTGCATAAGTGTCAACAGGCTGTGAGTCAAATGGAAGCTAGTGCTGGGTGTAGCAAAGAGTTGGAAGAAGGTTCACCCCCACACCTTTGAAATCTTCACTTCACATCTGGAAAAAGACTATAGGCTGGGTCGACTTTCTTGTGGAGGGTACGTTTTATTTGTTTTGTTCCAATGGTATGTAGGATCTCTAGATATTCTTCAGTCAGGGCTACATGGCAAAAAAAAGTCAAATTTGAACCCTGGGATTAGAAGATGTTTTTTATCTAATACAAATTACGAAACCTGAATTGGTTAGTGCACAGACGATGCGGTATATTCCACACCAACTTTCGTCAATTTCTGAGTAGGCCCATCTCGATGTTGAAAAAATTTTGTTGTGAAATGGGGGAGACAGGCATGGGGACAGAAGTAAAGTTCGTGGACATGTTACCCCGTCCTGTGTCTATACTCTTGATGCTTCCTGAGATGCATACCACGTGGCAGACTAGGCACGATGAGTGGACCTGTAAGTTGAACTACGACTGCTACGACTGGAATGCAATCACAGGTAAACTACATACAAGCATTCATCTTCTCGTCAACGGTACGTTTTTGCCTGCAAAAAGAGAAAGAGTTGATTCGTTTGTTCGCGTCGGGACCGAGAGACAACCTAATCAGTATCAAAACTAGCGAACTGAGTAGGATAAACGGCTTGTTGGCATTATGAATAAGTGGGTCATTCTTTGTGGAACGTTCCGCGAATATGTCCCGTCCAGTGAAAAATTGGCATGTTTGGTTCCCAGACTTGGTTGGTGCCTGACCTCTCCCTACGAGTAGGGCGACTAAATAGTAAACTTTTCTAAGAATTGTATAGTAACAAAAGACTGACCAGTGGAATTTTTGTCCCACTTCAAGTCTCGACGTTTGTTGATTCCCCACTTTAATAGCAGGTCCCATGATTGGTGTATTGACGAACGAAAGGAAAAAAAAAACCAACAAGGATATCGAGTTCGAGACATTCTCAATATTTTTTGATTTCGCACCCAGGCGAAACAGGCTGTTCTTCAACCTGGAAAATAAAAGAGAGAAGGCAAACTATGTACAGGCGGGTTAATGTTTTTCAAAATGTTATAGAAAGATGCTGCCGAAAGTTCGCGGCTTCGCCTACAGTGATCTGTGTTTGTGTGTCGCGCTAGCGTGGTTGCTGAATTATGGTACAATACTGAGAGTTAGGACAAAAGTGTGATCTGGGGCATTTGGGAGATGGGGTCGATGGCATAGAAAGAGAGAGATAGAGAAATTACTAATGGCTTGCTGTGCAAAGTTGGTGGATTATACACACATTCGCCTACTAAAGAGCGAGCTAGATTAATCTTGCAGCTAACCAAAGGAAAACACCACATGGCACATGCAGGTCCCGGAGATTTCTTCAGTGGAAACTTCGACTCTTTCCCCCCCTTCCCCCTTTCCCCTTTCTTTTGTTGTCTCCCTAACCACTACATCTCCCGTAAAGGATGGTTGGTTCGTTATGACCATTGTTTCCCCCATCCTCCCCTTTCAGGAGGCCGCGTAGGGCTGACAATGAAACGTCTGACACAGGGGTAAAGAGGGGATCGGAGAATGATTTCATCTTTTGCCTTTTTGGTGTCAATGTGGCGCGTTTCTCTCAGCCCATCGGGGCTTACCTGATCTTGTTCCTGCACCTGTTATTTTAATCAATACCATCTTGGGCTTTGTCCTTTCGACACAAGAACGGCATGTTCAGTTTGCTTTCAGCTATTGATACAATAGAAACGGAGTACCTGGGGATTTAGCCCTTTTGTGGCTAAAGATTTGAGATCGCGGGGCTAGGGGTTGTACACAGTATTTTTCTGCTATAATCCAAATTGCAGAAAAGGGGGAGGGTATTGATGGGAAAACCATGCATGCACAAGGTGGCAAACGGCCACATGAAAGAGTGGGATGCCGAGCCATAAAAGATAACAATGAAGCACAAACATTATTGAATTTCGGAGGTTTCAGTATGTCCTGTTCAACATCAGTTCCGGAGTAACGCGCACAGCCTTTGAATTTGTTTGTAAGTTGGGCGGGGGGAACGGACGAGAGTAAGGGTAATTGCCCTCGATCGGGGTGCTACTGGTGTAACCCATGACAGGACGTCCCTCGTTCAGTCTTGTTGACTTCGATCGACGCATGGGCATTGTACAACAGTAGGCTCTTTCACTCATAAGAAGGGCCGGCGATTATTGGATCAAAGGCCTTGCTTATGTGTACAAACAAGCTGTCCCGTCGAAAGAAAGACATTGTATTTATCCCAAGCTAAAACGCCACCTTGCTTTAATTTCTATTGGAGCATGAGGTACTCCTCTGCAACATTATTACGCTTGGCTGAGAAAGTGGACACTGACCTCTTCCCCTGGAATGGGGGTTAAATTGCAATTTTCGGCCTTATATTGTGTATCATTTGGTGGAGGAGTCGAAGGTCTCTAACCGTTCATTTGCAGCATGGGACAGCCAACAACATATCTCTTTAGCGTACCTCCCATAATTGTGTATACTTGTGGTTGTTAACCTGCGTTACCCGCGGAAATTGGCGAGGAGCTGTGGTACTACCTAATACACGGTGAAAATGCAAAGTGGATTGCAATGTTGACAGCCTTATTGCCAGGAGTGTACCAGGTGCTCGTAAAATGGTCATGCTCCATGACCATGCAAGCGCACTCCCAATGGACATGGGTGTATTGACGGGTAACCAGGGTCAAGAGAGATAGTGGCGCATCTCTTTGTCTTTTGTCTGGTAATGATGATGATTATTTCTGCCAAAGCACAGCTGCTACTGCATGCATGCATGCACCCTATACCCATCTCCCAGAAGGAGGAAAAAAAATAAACTGTTAGAGAATCCAATAACAGCCGTCGGAAAAGGCAAAGTAAGGGTTAAAGGGGGAAGGGGAGACGGAAGGATAGGATACATGTTGAGTGGCGGAAAGGGGAAAGAGGCGGAGTGACGACGTACCATTGTTACTCCCGTCGACTTCGACCATATTATTCCTAGTTGATTCATCTAAAGAGACGAGGCGACGGAGGCAGATATACTCAGGTACATCTCCCTCATTGGACAGAACACCGAATAATTAAGGTTTATTATGTGTTGACAGTGTGATCTCTTATTCAATCTCGTAATGTTGTACCTTACACCATACTCTGCCTTCGGTACTCACTTCCATTAACCCTAGGTCAAACAAAAGACACCCTACCTTTGTATAAATACACCGATTAGTTCCTCCCATCTTGTTCTTCACTCGGCTCCATCCTCTGCTTCCACAGCAATAAGAAGTAACATATCCTCACCCCCCCACGCCTCACTCCTCAGCTCTTCGTCCGATACCGAAAGTTCAAACTTAAGACGATACCCTCCTTTCTACTCCTCCTCCATCCTCTTCGTCGCTTCGATCAACAACAAGTTAACACATTATAACACCATGCTTTTCAGCACGCTCTCCAAGGCATCTTTGGCAGTCATCGCTGCTTCAATCCTCCTCCTCCTCACCTCCCATGCCGAGGCCCATTCCTACGCCGACTGCATTGACTGGCGCTTTAAGAACCCCAAGGACAAGTCATGGGCCGACAAGAACGGTGCCTGCTTCGGCTACGCTCGTCGGTTCCCTCTCAAGGCCAAATCTTTTGGTAAACTTGATTCAGATGATCCCAACCGCCATTACCAGCAATCGCACAAAAACCCTAAGCCAGACGACGCACCTGCCTGCTCCAATGGAAGAGTTGGTAAGGAGCCTGGTGCGGATGAGACGATGGGTAAGCCGGACTGGAAGTCTGCTTATACTGGCAAGGACAAGAGAGGTCGCCGCTTGGGCACGTACACAACTACCAAGGTCGGCGGCACACTCTGCATTCGCTGGCCAGCCAAAAACCATGCTGTAAAAGGCGAGAAAGATCTGTCGACTGTCAACATCGCTATCTCTGACGCTAACCCTAAGAAGGATCCTACACAGAGGGAGTTCCTCAAGAACATTATTGCCCGCCTTGACTACAAGAACTGCACCCAGAATGGAAACACTGACACTTGGCCTTGCGGTGGATGCTTCAAGATTCCCAACTCTGTCAAGCCTGGTCACCATGTCCTGCAGTGGCGCTGGAGACTCAACAGCAATGAGTGGTACACTTCCTGCGCTGACCTTGATGTCAAGTAATTATAGCCACTTACTTATTGGATAAATATCTGTACATACCCTCCTCCTTTCCTTTTGTTAGAAAAGGTTGGGATCCATTTCACCTCCTCTCTTCGCTCCGCACGCTATCAGGCTCGTAAAAGAGTACATTCCCATTCTTCACTGTATCATTGAACATGTAGATTTAGAACAAAGAAGGCACAATAAAAGAACAATAATATAAAGAATATGTCTTACGCAGAAATATACCTTGATGTACTTTGGTTTCAATGGTTCGGCGCATCAAAATGTTCTTGATAATGAAAAAAGTCTCAAGTCTACGAGAATCAAATAGGGCGGCGGAGGGGGGCTGTGAGCCCCAGCCATCCTCAGAGTGATTACTCCAACAGACCAAAAATATCCGTATTTGTTCAATTTAGAACTGTCCGTAAAATCGTATTCCGAAGAGATACATTATCTCTAAAGTATCGGACAAGCTGGGCGCATCAGTTTGGTTTCTTTCCATGATGTACATCCATATATCTAATACATCCAATAATCCGCCTAATCTTTGACTGGTCTTGAGTGGTTTCCGACTAGAAATGTTCTCGCACGAATGTACAATTAGATATTCGTAGATTTGTTGCCTCAGCCCTCTTTCTTTCAATGTACCCAAGTTCTTTTATTATTTAAATATGTACATGTGGCGCAGTACCCACATTAGGGATGGATTTTTCTAGCTTCTTTGTCATATTATGGAGCTTGGCGCGATAGCGAACGTCTTTTCCTACTCGCGTGTTCTTTATACTGTCGTCTGTGTCCACCATGTAATAGCAGTCGCGCTTTGTTATAGTTCCGACCTTTAGACTTCCTTCCTGTTGTTTACCTCCTACAATTGAGTACCTCCCTTTTTGGACTTGACTGTAGTCAACTACCTTACTCTACAGTGTTTCAAACAAAAGTGATTAATTGAGGATCAAATGGTATTCAGAGTATACTGCATAGGAAACTAAGAAACGGTGCACGGATTGGCTATTTTATCTCTTTTATCTCCTATTTCAAACACGTTTATTGTATCGCCAACCGTTTCTGGATATTGTTGCTCAATCCTTTCAGCAAGAGCGGGCCTCTTGTTACTGTATTTGGAACAGCTGGTTGAGATGGATGGATGCGTCAACTCGAGTACTGGGCGTGGTGTGGATCAGTTGTCTACGTGGTGTTTCCTTGGGTGTCTTCTTCTACCAAGGTAGCTTCTATATATACGCCTTCTCAGCCATTTTTTTCGTTATCTTTCAAGAACGCAAAATTGGACAAGCGCCTCGGCAGGATTGACTCTGTTTGAATTGATGTAAATCAAATAAACAGGAATGTAGAGACCTCTTTACCACAAAAAAAAGATTTATACGTGGCGTGTGAGTTTTTGCTATGTAGTTTCGCGACTGAAGATGCCAATAGTGATTGATGTGGAAAATACCTAGGTCATATTTCGATGGCTTCCTTGGATGGTCGTGTGGAGCATCAAATGAATTGATACTTAACGTTACCAGATACCACCTGGATTAAGGGTGCTATTGTTGGGCAAATGTTCACATGTCGATCAAGGGTCCCCCACATTATCGCGCTGTATGAAAACACAGTTCTAATTACTACGTAGTCAATAGGGCTGTACACATAACACAGCAGGCACACTAAGAGGGTAAAACTGTTGACTACACTTTTGCGCTTGCACCACCCACACAACAAGGGGTAGGGAGCTTTGTGCATGTATATGCGGACGAACCCACTCTTTTTTTTCCCACTGTGGGAACAAAGAGGTGTCAGTCTAACACTTATGAAGGGAGAGGGTTTGTGGCAGTCTATTTCTTTTCTTTTCGTTTCTTTTTTTCTCACATCTCTCCTCCTTCCACTTGTTTTCACTACATCCACTTGAGAGCAACAACAAAAAATATTGTCTTCTTTACCTCTTTCCTTTTACATCGATGCTCATTTCTACAGCATTTGTACTTTTTTTATCAGGTAGTACAGTCTTTAATGGTTTTCTCCACATTTTCATTCTAATGCTTGGGCAAACGATTTTTGACTTTTATTTTTTCTCGAGGAGAAAAAGGTCACTCACGGCTAAAAGAGAATCAATTCTTCCCAACTTTTTTTTTGTTGATAGCCACACTGGCCTTTGCTCAGGATGCTGTCATCAGCCAAGGCATCGTTCGTGGTTTTGACTATGCAGATCCAAATGCTACGCCCCTACAAGTCTTTAAACAGCCTAGGAACCATCTCGTTGCCGTGGCGTCGATACTCCAGTTCCAAGGCCATCTGAACCATTTCACTCCACACTCACAGGTGCCTGCCAAGTCGACCAAAGCTTTCAAGGCCTTTGAAGAGAGCCTACAGACGTCGCCATTATGGCGTCGGACTGCGACCTATGTCAAGTGGCCAAAAGTGAAAGAGGGCGGCCTGGATGACTTACGGCATGCTCTTCGAAGCTCGCTCTATGAGAAAGAATACCATCATCAAATTGCAAATCGATTAGCCGACATGGTGCCCACAACGATTCCGGATGCTGATCTAAAGAGATGGACACTGTCCATTGTCGCTATCCAGAGGCACATGTTCCCGGACGACAAGATTACTATCGGATTGGCAAAGCTTGGCCTGGATCTTGAGGTGGAAGATGACGGCGACGACGACAATGGTAGCGACTGTGGTGTTAACAGCGAAGACGAGCGCCTCCTTCAGTGGATAGGAAAGCCAAAGAAGGGTGGCAATAAAAAGGTCAGGGTTCCTAGACAGGTAGCTGATCTAGACGTCTCTGTGTATGAGGTCGACCGCAATGCCCTCATAGACAATGCTGAGAGTTTGGCCAAGCAGATCAAGCCAGTGTCGTTGGAAAGATTCATAGAGTTTTTCACGACACGAGATCAAGGAGCCGGCGAGAATGCTCCTACCGAATGGCGCGACTTTTTAAGTTGGGACGATAAGTATGAGGAGATTCTAGAGGGGCTGCCAGTTTTCACCCGTGATCGCTCTCACCGTCGGCCGTTTCCGCACTGACCGTGAGAGACACATGCTTCGGTATCTTTTAGCGTAAATCGCCATCACATTAAAGTTTTTTACCTATCTGTTGGTCATATCTTTTTTACAGAATTTATTATTCAACAGAAAGATGGAAAAAATATATAGATGGCAGTTGGAAGGAAGGGTATTTGCCTCAAAAGAGAGAGAGAGAGAGAGAAGGTTAATGGGCAGAGGATCTTAGGACATTTCCAGCCCATCCAACAACAAAGACCGCAGGTGGCACGGCTTTTTGTTGTTCGACAACGTGAGCCAGGGTTTCGAGAGTGGCATCGAGTACGCGCTCCTGGGGACAATGAGCGTTCTCGACGATGACGACTGGTACGTCTTTTGGCCAACCCAAGTCGTCAGCCATCATGCGATCAGCAATTTCCCGAGCCTTTCCGACTCCCATGAGAATTACTACGGTCCGCTTAGCATCGTATGTCGGGAAATTTGTTGGCAGGACGCCGCCCTTGGCTTGCGCTGTCGTGATCACCACCTGATCGGAATGGCCACGATGCGTCAGAGGCACCGAGCCAGCTAATGGTGCCGAAAGGGCTGATGAGATGCCCGGTACGACCTCCATCTGATCATCCTTGAATCCGTGCTCACGGAAGAAGAGGAGCTCCTCAGCACCACGACCAAAGATGAATGGGTCGCCTTGCTTGAGACGTATCACACGTTTGCCCTGTTCAAGGCCCTCGAGACACCAGGCGTTCAGTTGGTCTTGGATCTCGTCTGATCCCGACGATTTCGCCTTTGGCGCAGAGGCATCGTCAGTCGCTGTATCTTTGTTCTCTGTCGCAACAGGTGTCCGCTTCTTGGGTGCTATCCGCACCTCGCCCTTGGCAAAATCCAGAACCTCCATCGGAATGAGGCGGTCTGCAACCACGAGATCGGCCTCGCTCAACAGCCTGGCGGCCTTGCGTGTGAGTAGCTCGGGGTCTCCTGGGCCAGCGCCAACAAGTACCAGTCTTGCCTTTTCACGGAGTGCTTCCTTCTGATCCTTGTCTCCGTCGCTACCCTTCAATGTCGATGTTGTGGAGCTGGCAGCACTGCGTTCATCCAGCTTGGCTTGGACTTGCTGGGCGGTCCAGACTTCATTGCTCTCAAAGCCCTCAAGGATAACATCCATCTTGGTCGGATCGAGCTCAGCCAGGTCCTCCATCTTCCACTGCTCACAGACACGGCTCATCCATTGCATGCGTTTCGGGCCAGCCTCGGGCTGAGGGGCCTTCTGGCGTAGCCGACTGCGCAGCTCACCGACGCGCTCAATGGCTTCGCCGACCCGGTCTGGAAGATGCGCGGCAATATGACGGCGGATCAGGTTGGCCATCTTGGGGCCCTTGCCGCTCGTGGAGACGGCAACCTGCAGGGCATGGTCGCGATGGGTCGAGCAAAAGTAAAAATCGCACTGAGGTGGTACGTCGGCGATATTGACAGGGATCTTGAGTCTCTTTGCCAGGTGGTAAATATGTGTCGAGAGTGGGATGTCGTCTATCGCTGAAAGGACCATATCAACTGCTGCTTCTTCCAGTGGAGACTCTGACTCAGTGATAGAAGACGTTACTGATGTTGTGGATGTAGATAAGGTGGTTGGTTCGTCTTCACGTGAGAGGCGATGTTCTCCAAATCTCAACAAAAGATCAGTGTCCCGGAAGCGACGCTGCAATAGGCGAACCTTGGCTGAGTGGTCTTTTACATGCTGTTGGATAGTGTCAGATACTTCTTCGTTCTCTGGTGCAATGATGGTGACATTGGCATCCGCTTCGAGGACGTTGACGAGACCTGTAGAATGCATTTCACCAGTGAGAAACAAAGATCAGCGTGAGAATTTTAGCCTTTATCACGACCACAAACGTAAAATCGGATTCTCTCGGCGTTAACTTTTACTTACGTCCAGCAGCGACAAACCCTCCTCCAATGATAATAACATGCTTGTTCTTGATTTGCCAGGCGAGAATCAGCGATGCTCCTGGCCGGATGGGGTCGATAGCCGAACGAACCATGGTCAATGAAGCAAGAGGAAAGGTATAGAGACTCTTTTAAATGTCGTTTATATATAGAGATAAAGAGCGTTAAGAGAACGACTAAAAAAGAGTCTTGTAGTTCCTGAGATGAGTGTTGGGAGGGTGTGTGAAATGAAAAGTAAGTCAAATGGTGAATGAGGACATGCCTTTTTCTTATAAAATGGAAAAAGAACGGTCCCTGCTTTTGATGACTGGTGAACCTTAATTTTGGATTGCTTGATCGTTATGATGGCGCAATTTGACGGCCAGTTTGGCGATGTTGGTGGCAATGAACTTTATTGGTTACTTGGGAAAAGGCGTTTCATCTCATCCACTAGTCGACCAAGTCTCTGGTAGTCGTCGAGTAGAGCTATGTTAAAGCAATTGACAATTGAAATAGAGAGGATATAGCGTGAGTACATCTATCGCCCGCAAAAGGCTGGAGCAACAACTGTAACAAATCTTAGACTGTGGCATTTTAACCATAGCTATACCTTGGACATCTCTTAAACGCAGATCACCAGCATTAGTGCACGCCATATACGTGATCATAGGACCATTGGATGTGGCAAGAAGGTCCATAATTCGGCTCCTTGCTGCATGCTCCATTGCACTTTCATATGCAGAGCTCTTTTCAACAAGGATGTCGTTTCCGGATACTCCAGACACACCCCCTGTGACTGGCGCTGCACGACTGATCAGATCTGAAGGAGTACTCGCCAGTTTGACTGCCGCCGTCTTTGCATGGTCCGTCTCCGGTAGCGATGACGTTGGATTGCTGGTAGATGTTGATGGATTCATATTTTCAGTGCGAAGTGCTTCTCGACGAGGCATCGAACGAGGTGCTGTCAGCCCATCAGTCGCTGTTAAGAATCGTCCAAAGAATCTGGAATAACCATCTTGCACGACATCCGAAATCACCTTCAATCCTTCTTCAGCGGCATCAACGAGCTCTTGTCCGACCTTTTGGCCTAAGGCACGCGTCTGATCGATACCTTCCTGCAACTGAACAAGCGGTGACGGGGTGGAAGATCCCGTACGGAGGTGAAGAGGAGCCTGAGGTTGCATTCGTAAATCGGACATGTCGCTCATCACTTGGACGTGGCTCGAGAGACCCAGCGCTTGCGGATCAAGCTCCTCAAGAAAAGATACAACCGCCATCATGTTGGTCAAACAGTAGGCTGCTTCTCCCGAGAGCTGATCTTGAACGCGGAATCGCTGGATGAACCGCAAGTTGGCAATCAAGCTAGGTGGATTGCTCTTGACTACGCTGAAGATTAGCAGAGGCAGCAGTACATCAGCGCTGTAATGCTTGCCAGAGATTGATGTGGTGTCGGCGTTATTGCCGCCCGTAACGCTAGGTGCCTTTGTATTCTGAGCTTGGGTTTCCTCAGTCTCGACAGCGGATGTGTCGGGGGTTGTTTGACTATCCTCAGACCTTTTCTCCACATGCAAAGTTGTTTCAGCTTCAGCTTTGTCATCCTTGACAGCAGCTGTGGTCGTGCTTGATGAGGCTTTTGTTTCGTCGTTGGGCTCTTCTGTGACTCCCACATTCGTTTTGTCCTGCTTTGGTGAAGCGTTCGAGGTCACTGAGGCGTCCTCTTTAAGAGTATCAGTAAGGGGAGCGGGCGCTGGCTCTGGCACTACATCTTTGGTTTCAGCAACGGTGCCAAGCTTGAATGCGCTAAGGTTGCTAGTGTCATTTTCATCGCCATCCATGGGAATACGAGGAGATTTGACACCTTCAACTGATGCTCGCCTGTCCTGGAAGCCTTCGTCCATCATGATACGTGGAATGCTTGTACGCTTGTTGTTGGTGGTGGCGGTGGCGCTGGGGGTATCAGATGCAGGCGTCGCAGAATCAGGTGGAGGAGTGCTCTTGTCTCTTCCCTCAACATCTGTTTCTAAAGATTTCTGCTTTTCTTCCTTTTCTTGTTCTTCCTTGATCTTGTTTTGTACAGCCGGATCCCGATTTAGAGTGTCTACAACGACCCGATGTGAACTCATGAGGACATGAAGTTTATCCATGGGTGACTTGAACTGTGCCAGTTTTTGTAACTCTTTACCACCGTCTCGCACAACTTGAGCAATGTGCTCAACATCCTCAGGAGAATCAAGCACGAAACCGAGATGCTCCAGGGTGAGATCCAGAAAGTTGAGTGCAGCAATCTTAGCTTGTAGTTGTTCATCATGTAGACTGTCGACACTGTCCTGACGTGAAAAAATTCTAGAGGGAAAAACAGTAGACGGAGCCAGACAGACTATGGTGTGAGAGGTTGAATCGAAGTAAAAAATGAAGCCTCCAATACAAAAATGCAAAAAATGGACGTACATATGATACAGTTCATGACACAGCAAAGCCTCAACCCATTGCTGCATTTCGTCGTAGTCGTTGTCGTTCCATCGCTGGTGTAGTCCAGTCTGAGAGGCATAAACCTCAAACCGACGACGGACATCGTCGTACTTTCGTTGAAACTCATGGGCGTATTTGTCCATATCCTGATGAGGGTGCCTCTTGATTTTAGTAATAAAGCTGAAAAAGTCAAGGAGATCATCCAAGTAAGTAATAACTCAAATAAAGAGCGAAAAAAGATCACACAAGGAAGTCGAACGAACGTCGCTGATAAGAAGATACATACTTTTCAAGGTCTTGCACCATGCTGTCCCATTCCAAAGGTAAGTCTGTTGCAATCTTGGGTGTGCGTGGTACTACCGAATCCTTATCGTCCTTCAAGCTCAATAAGGCACTAGAGGTGCTTGAATTGGTACTCCTCCGCAATGCAGCAAACAATACTGGACGCTCCTGATTCCCCACAGAAGATATAGACGATGACCGCGAGTTGGATCGACGCGATCGTGCCATCGGCAAGGTCGGCGTCGAGGAAGCTGCAGGTGCTGTAGGTGTAGATGAAGAAGGTGTCTCAGGCCGGAGGAGGCGGGCGTTGGTCAGGATGGCATGGATGGAGCCAACTGCGTCGATGGAGATGATGATTGGCCCCTTGCTAGAGTTTTCAATTTTCAGATCCTGACATCGGTTCAAGGATGATGATACATTGTTTGATTTTGTCAGGGTATCAAAAAATGATCTTTTCAATGGTCCCATCGCGTCCGAGACGCGGGAGGTGAAGTCCTGTCCAGAAGCGAGCCCTAGAATAGCGATATCTGACGGCTGAAGGACTCCTTGGATGCCGCTCATAGTCACAAATAGCGATTCTGGCTGGCTAGACTCTACAATAATGGCATGGTCTTCGAAAAGTGGCCTGTCTAGGGTTGTCTCTGCGTTCAGCTGTATTGTAGGAAGCACCAGCATTGCCTAGTGGAACAGCAACGGCAGTGTCATTCGGATGTCACAATATATGTGTGTTAACCATTGGATCAGGATGACAAGATTTGAATACACGCAAGTAAGATGCCCCTCTTTTTCTTTGTCCACACCTTCTTAGCTACAAGTAACCGGATAATATCTGCGAGCTCGATAGGGTGCTCTTGAATCTTATCAAGCATTGCATAACCTAATGTCCCTTTGCCAAGCTTTTGAATATCTTCTGCAGTCGGTTCTTGGAGTATCCTGGGCATCATATTGCCTTTCTGGCTAGCCTCTGATGTTCGACGTACTGGCATGGTTGTAGAACGGACGGGCGATGGTGTAGAGGCGTTTTTAACAGATGATGACTTTGGATCTGTAAATATGCTTTCAATGTTTCGTGGAAGGATAGAAGCGCGTGGGGTGGAGGAAGTGTTGGTCGACGCATTTCCGGCGGACAGCGTAGCGGCGCGACGCGAGAAGGACGTGGCAGGGAGAGAAGAGGTGGTAGCAAAAGTTGAGGTTGAGCTCGACGAGGCAGTGCTGCTGGGGTTATTGCCGCCAAGAGACCCTGTGGGGGTGTTACCAGATGTGTTTTTGTCGTCTTCATCGTCACTGTACTCATATCCAGTTATGGTGCCTCTGCTCAAAGGGTCTTTCAACGTGGAGGTGCTCTTCGCGGTTCTCAGGCGCGAGAATGGGGCTGCATCTTTAAGCGGGGTGCCGATAGGGGGTGAGCCTGGACCAGAGGAACCACTGTTAGGCGAATGCCTGTTTATAGGATGGCGCGACTTTGTCAGGCCATCGAAAAAGGACAAGCCTGGGATGTTCTGCATGAAGAGGTTGTAGGAAATGCGAGTGGGATGTCAATCTACAACAGCAAGCAAAAAAAAAAGAGAGGGTGAAGGAAGGGCAACAACCAAAGGCTGAGTAAATGGAAAACGAAGGAAGGCCCTTGCATTGCATGCTTATACTCTTGCACACCAAGGGTGACTGCTTGCGCAATGCTCGGTTCTTGTACACAGGTCTTTCATGCCTCTTTGTCATGAACTTTCCATCAATCGTTGTCCCATTCTACCTCACCCTCCTTCTCTTTGCACAGCTCTTTATCTTTTCCTCTTTCTCTCGCTCTTCTATATTTCTATCACTCTCCTCTCTATCCTTCTTTCGATTTATAATCGAGCACAACAATGTTTGACGGAAGCTTCAAGTCGCGCAGAACTATCAATCTTGGTGGCAACAAGCAACAGGTCGACAAGCAGCGCTTGCTTCGTCAAGCACAAGAAGAACGTCGTGCCAGAGAAGCCGAGCGGCTCCGCCTCCGGTCTGCGGAACGTATCCAGGTACCGATACGCCTCCTTCCTCGCAGATGCATCGTTTTTGGATACATTGGAATTCTCAAACCAAACAGCTTATTAACTCTCGACTATGTTAACAATTCGTTGATGTATTGGGTGACAGGCTTGGTACCGGGGACGGAAGGCCGCATCTAACCTTAGACAAGAGCTCCGTACTTCGTGGGATCTGGATACTGCACAACTAGAGGCTTTCCTTGCAGCTAATGCCTCAGAGGCACCATCGACAACTGACATCGCGTCATCGATCCATCAGGTCACCCGGAAATTCTTACTTTTCTTCAGGCCTGCTTGGGACCATGCTCGCCTCATCAAAATGTGCAATCTGCTGCTGTCTGATGTGCAGCACCATGTCGCGACAATCAAAACTGCCATCTTGCCTTTCGTTATATCTGGATCAGAGCAGGATTGGGGTCTGCTACTAGCACGACTTTTGCGCTTACTGTCAAGTTCTATGAGAGACTGCGGTAGCTGGTAAGAGGAAACAAGGATTTTCGCTCACAGTGGAAAACATGCTCAAGCCTTGAGCGCTTTAATAATCACATCCAGTTAACATATTGTATGTCTGCGCATATGCTTCCATTTTTATTAGGCCTGAGAACGAGAGCCGTTCCTTGGTGACATTGTTAGATACTCTTGCCACACCAGCATCTTATTCAAGTATTGTTAGCAACGACAGGTCGAAGGAGTTATCGCAGAGCATTATTGCTGTTCTTGTCAACTCAGATGTTTTCCCCGCTATCTATAGCTTCATGGAGGGTGTGGTAAGTGTATCTGACCTGGAGAAACCTTGAGTATCCCATGTATCTGTGGAAAAGTGTAAGACTCGGGAAGGTATCATTAACACTTGTCTATTTCATCTCTATTTTATGAATCTATAGTCAGCGGACGAAAAAGACAGGGTATCCGTTGTGATGGCATTGAACTTGGCAGAGCAGATTTGTAAATCGTATCAAGCAGACTCCGAACGCTACCGTCAGTTGATTGTACAATTCACGCGCTATATCATGACGATTCCCTTGTTACCCAACAGAATCGCTATCGAGGCTCTCACGTCCTTCACAAGTAGACTCCCTCTCGATGCCATTCTTCAGCAACTCGCGGAAGAAAATTGCCAGTCTGTCCCGTCATGGCCGCAGAAAGATATCACCGCACTTCTCGCCAATATCCTTGCCTTTGGGCATGGCCGCGTCAACAAGATGAATATGACCATCTCAAACGCCTATGTTCGTGTGCTGACTTCACTCTTAGGCATGATTCCTACCAACCTTATCGAAGCGCCCGTCGCGAAGCCGGCAGATGAAGACGAAGATCAGGATGATGCAGAATGGCGTCTGGAGACTGTGCCTGGTTCAGCACCCCAATTGTCATCCAATGGTCGTCTCTGTCCACGGATGCTTAAATGGCTTTCTTTGGCGCATGACAGCAACCATCTTAACAACCTATTCGCGGCCCTTGGCTCATCGACTGGTGGAAACTTCTCAGAGCAACTTTTGAGCGACGTTACACAGCTACTCCTCAACCTGATCACGCTATTCCCGTCGCAGAAGATCAACCTTCTCAGTAGTCTTATGTTCTTCCGGTTTAACATAAATCAACCGGACACAGCCAAAGCGAGCGTACAAGGCATCTCCATTATAAGAATTGCACTGGACACATTCTTCACGACGAAGCTTTATCAGCAACTATCGAATGCGATGCAGATGGCCGACACACCAGCAAGGGTTATGTCCATTATGGACCCTCAACACACGCCGGCATGGGGTTTCATGGCGATTATTGCAGAGCTATACTGTCAAATTTTGGTGACTATGGGCGACGATGAGTTTCACGATTCTGCACGGAACCCAATTCCACTTTCCAGCGTGGTCACCTTATCCACAGCTGCTCGCGATGCTTCATTTTTGTTGTGGTGGCATGACAATGCACTCGATATGAGTGCACATCTCAGTGGCTCCAAGAACCTAACTATCGGCTACCTGCGCGACATTATCACCAAACTGACAAGGCAGTTGCATGCACGTGACTCAAGGCGTTCATTCTGCCCCAAGGATCATTGGCTTGCACCAATGCCCCTCGACATGGCCTCGTTCAAGCGTGCTGTTGTCTTAGACGAGGAGAATTTGGGTGGAGAAAGGAATGGTGATGTCGAAGACGAGATGGGTCGGCCCATGGGTATCACAGAGAGAGCTAATCGACGACTTCGATCAACACAACTCGCTCGTTTGTCTCCTCGTCTTGGCGTGCTGAACAATATCCCGTTCGTGATCCGATTCGAAGACCGAGTCGCCATTTTCCGGGCGTTTGTCGAGTCTGATCGTGACCGAACGCCTTGGGCCTTTGATTTCCGGCACCAAGCACGAGCTGTTATCCGCAGAGACCATGTATTTGAGGATGGATTTGACCATCTCAATCCTCTTGGTATGTCACGAGACTTTCATTTTATCGTCATTGCTGATTTTTTTTCCTATCATGCTCAGTGATATCCTTATTTTATATTTTTCTGATTGTTGTGCATTTTAGGCTCCAGACTGAAAGGAAGGATTGCAATCAGCTTTGTAGACCAATATGGCATCCCCGAAGCAGGCATCGATGGCGGAGGCGTGTTTAAAGAGTTTTTGACGTCGCTCGTACATGAAGCCTTTGACGCACGGGCAGGACTCTTCATGAACACTTCAGACCAGCTGTTGTACCCTAATCCACAAAGCTTTGCCCGCGAACCACGTAAACTGCAGGAGTATGAGTTTTTGGGCCGTATTCTTGGCAAAGCACTTTACGAAGGTATCCTTATCGACGCAGCATTTGCAGGCTTTTTTCTCAGCAAATGTCTCGGACAAATGAACTATCTGGACGATCTGCCGTCCCTAGATCCTGATCTGTACAAAGGCCTCATGTTCCTTAAGAACTATGAGGGTAACTTTGAGGATCTCGCACTGTATTTCACAGTTGACGATGAAGGTATGAAGGCTTATCTTCCTGAGCCATGTGACCGACTTTTTGTTAGGGAAATGAGTGTTAACCTTTCCTCTGTTCACAATATTACAATGATATGCTAGAACTGGGAGTTTCCAAAACACGAGAGCTGATCCCAGGCGGCAGTAACATCCAAGTGACACGCCAGAACCGCATTCGGTACATCTACTTGATGGCACACTACCGGCTTAACTACCAGATCGAGGCACAGTGCCGCGCATTTTTCCATGGCTTGCAGGACCTGATCGACCCCAAATGGCTGTGGATGTTCAACCAGCAAGAGCTACAGGTGATGCTTGGAGGCGCGCAAACAGCGATCCAGCTAGACGATTTGAAGCAGAATGTAGTATACTCAAACTTTTCTGAAGATGATCCGACGATCAAGCATTTCTGGTCTGTGGTCGAGGACATGTCTGAGGAAGATCGACGACTGCTCATCAAATTTGTGACCTCGTGCGCACGCCCGCCATTACTGGGATTCAAGGAACTCAACCCAAAGATGTGTATCAGGAATGCAGGCGACGAAGAGGATCGACTACCAACCAGCAGTACATGTATGAACTTGCTCAAACTACCAGCATTCAAGACTCGGAAACAACTCAAGGAGAAGTTGATGTATGCAATCCATGCGGAAGCTGGGTTTGACCTTTCTTAGACATGAAAATGAAATCCCCACTTGCCTTTCTTCCCTAGTGTTTTAAAGAAATAAACAAGGGGGGTCTCATTCTCACACGCCCAGTAAAAATAATTGTGATTTGGACATCTATTATCGTCCGCATAGGGGTGTGTGTAATCACCTCGCCCTTCGTT
Source organism: Actinomortierella wolfii (assembly GCA_016098105.1). Classification (NCBI taxonomy): domain Eukaryota; kingdom Fungi; phylum Mortierellomycota; class Mortierellomycetes; order Mortierellales; family Mortierellaceae; genus Actinomortierella; species Actinomortierella wolfii. The sequence goes on from JAAAIY010000128.1 coordinate 30,914, forward strand.
GAAACACTCTTTTATTCCTCCCTTGTGCTCACTTCCGCAGTCCGAACACTCGAGTTCCTTAACGTTACGATGTTTGGAAAGTCTGATAATTCAATACGAATGAAATTTATTCTTTTTTTGTCAACCAAGAATTATCAAGGGATGTCCTTTCAATAGGAGGAAGAATGAGTGATGCTGCACAGCTGTGGTTGAGTCGAGTCAGTCATACACCCAGAGAATCATGTTATCCGTGGTGGAGAATCATAACAAAACCCTGTTTGTTTGTTTTTTTTGTTCCGTGTTTTGGGAACGACTTGTATGTCGCCACAAAGAACATTCGTAAAGGAGAGAGAACAGCGAGACAATGTCATCTCAAGTAAATGATGACCTTTGAGAACAGTCGTAAAGAAGACTTCAAAGGGGTAGACGACATTACAGAGGAGGGTAAAGAATCGATTCTTGATAATCCTCCGAAGAGGAGGGGGGTGAATGTATGACATTATATAGCATTGTAGGTGGGGATTAGACTCGTGTACATGCAAGGGGGTTTTTTTGGGGGTAAAGTCAATGATCTATTGCTCGGACACGAATACAAGATTGTAAATGTTCCAATACTCCAGAAAGCGTGAGATGTGGATGATTGTTAGAGGCATGGGAAGATGAAAATATGACAAAAGACAGGTAAGCTTGATGGGTAAGCACCAGAACTTTTGGGGAAAGAGATGTTGTGAACACTTGCGAAAGGGGGTACAATGGGAGTGCTGGGCGGGCGTTACACCGTTTGAAGTAAACTATTGGTAATTGAAAGAGTCGACCCATGGCTGTATTTACAAAGCCTTTTCGTAGGAATAGAATAGAGTGAGAGTGAATGAGATTAATAGAAGAGGGTCATGATGTGGTTTTAAAGCTAATAAAGCCAAGCATGTGGGTCAAGTCAATAGCATCGGTTACATGTATGTTGCACGTTCGATGGGTCATCGGGCAAAGGAAAAGATACTCCTGTAGTTGAGCGCATGATTCGATGTTTTGGATTGTGTGTTTCTTTGTCAACAGAGCTTTGCCTTTTTTCTTATTTTGAGAAATGCCCCACAGAGTGGGAGCCAGCGCATGGCCAATGGACTAGGGTCTTCTGGAGAGGGTGAGCACCATCCTGTACATGTTAACCTAAAGCATGAGTTACCAAAAGATGACTCTCTGCTCTGGCTCGTTCATCTACTTCGATTGGACAACCATTCTTTCTCACGCGTGAGTGGACAATTAGGCGAGGGTTGGATTGGACAGCCAACCTGACCCAAAGAAGCAAGCAATGCAAACAATGCAAAGAAGCAACAAGGACGAAAGACGAAAACGGGACGAGTTTGCACCCTGACCGAACGTACCACACCTTGCACATGGCGCCTCCTTTTTGTTCATATCTGGCCTGTTTCCTTGTCTTTTCTTCTTTTCTTTCCTGTCCTTTGTTCCCCTCTCCACGTCTTACCCTCCTTTTCTTTCCCCCCACCCCCATACACCTATCGCACACGTCCCAACTCCGCTTTCCATCTCGCCTTCTCTCCCCTATCCGCCTCTTCCATCCCTTCCAATCACTAAAAAAGGCGTGCTTCCTCTGTCGATCGTCTGCCCCGACTCTTCAGCGAAGCAGCCCTTGAGCATCTGTTCTGTATATCCACTCCTTGCACCATGCCTCCTACGACCGCCACCTCTTTCTCCACTTCCACCTTCCATCCCACTCCTCCTTCCAGTCCTTCTGCCACAATCACTGTCAAAGAGGACAATGGTGTACCTGATATGAGTTCTTCAAACATGCTTTCATCACATCCACTTCATCACCTTTCACGCTCGAAAAAGAAGAAGAGGCCATCGCTTATGCTTGCCCATTCCAATCTCGATCCTCTTCTTGGCACAGCCTCCACCCTCTTTCGCTCTTCCCAGCATTTCGGCGACGTATCACCAGGAGTATACATGCTTGGTTCGGAAGGACTCGCTTCACCACACTCGTCGCCCACATCAATAACCCCTGCAGTAGAAAGGACAGACAAAGAGGAGGAGCAACAACAGCAACAAGTTTTGGAAGAAGAGTCTTGGATACAGGCATTCATGGAGGGCACAGAATACTATGATCAGGACATACCCACACCACCTACTCTGTCCCTTCGGAAGGGTAGCAAGAATAGCAACAAGAGCAACACCAACAGCAAAAAGAAGATCAAAAAGAAGGCGACAGTGGCGGCAGCTGACTTGTTTTATGTGCCAACTCCACCGGAGGGCGATCCTGCACGCGAACAGAACGTGACTCGCCGCCGTCGAGGGCTCCACACTAAAAGTGCCTCTTTCCCTTCTACTCTCTCCCCACCCGCAAGAGACTCGGACGAGTTCGATCCACTGCTACTGAGCAGCCTGCTTTCAGTAGTCGATCTGAACAAACCATTTGATCTTCGCACAGAAAAGAGGCGGCGGCGCCGGAGGAGGGCCGTAAGCGAGGGGGTCTCACTCGATATTAAGCAGCTCAGGCGCCTGCTAGAGCTGGACGGTCTGGTGAATGACTCTGATTTGGCTGGTCTAGACGGCTCTAGCTTTTTTGGTGTCGACACTAGCTATCCGCTAGACATATACAGATACCATGATCTCGATGGCGACCGTAGTCGTGGGAGTGGAGGTCTTGATGACCATGATAAGCAATCAGCGGAAGTGGCTGTTACGTCTCACTCAACAACAGGGGCACAACAGTTAGCATCACGACCGGCGCATAATGGCAATAATAATGACAAAAAGAACACGTTAGCTCGCATTTATGCTGCCCGCGCTCATACGTTTCATGCACCTTTGACTGTGCAGCGAACACAAACACAGAACAACCTTCCCATCTTATTGGAGGACGATGCGCAAGAACAGCAACAGCAACATAAGCAGAAGCAGTATGCAAGGGGACGTCCTCCACGCCCTCATCAACGTTCGCGAGTCACATCTGTCCCTGCAACGGTGGCTGACCGTCACTATACTCGCTCTTTTCTGTTCTCCAACGCCCTCCTCCATGCTAATCCAGAAGATGCGTGCGCTATGCCCGAGAATCTGTATGCTCTTCGACGAAGGTACCGTTTACCACTAAGCTTACAAGACCTCTTTGGTCTTGGCGAGGGAGATGAGTCTCTGGTGTCCCTTACCAGCACAGCTCCTGTTGCCCCGTTCCCCTTTTCTGGTTCGTCTGATTGGAGACAATCTCCTGTCGAACATCAGTCTTCTTCTGCTGTCTCTACGCCGCACTTCCCCTCTGTCAAGATTCAAGGCAACCCAGATACGAACCTCCCACACGAGAGTGAGTGTGGGGAAGAATCTGCAGACAATACTTCAACAAAGACGGAAGACCCATCCGTACCTCAACTGCCGTCTCCACTCTTATACGCAACTATTCCACCCCCTTCTCCACCACTCTCTCCACTATTAATCTCCTGCACTCCCGCTGCGCCATTGCTCTCGTCCACGCCGTTATCCTCACCCTTGCCAGAACCAGCTATTGTCTCGGATTTCACCTCTTCGACCACCCCACCCTCTGTCTCTACCGAATCAAGTCCTACGATCACCCCGTCCACCAGAACCACATCCTCTCAGCAACGGGAGGAGCCCCTTCCTCTCGTGCCCCTTCCACACCAGCCTTCTTCTACCTTCACCAAATCCGGATCAGAGGCACAACAACAACAGTCTCAACAAGAACCTATGGTTGTAGGAGTCAGATACTATGAAAATTGTAGTGGTAGTGTCCGTAGTAACGCAGCACTAACAGAGCATGCAGCGCTGACAATAACCCCTCAACTCCCCATGCACTCCGGACCTACAACACACCAGCAGACCACATCTACCCCTTGTCTCTATCTCCCGCCGGATTTTGACCCACCATTGGGAAATATCTGCAGTACCATGGATGAAGAAGCTGCACATGATAAAGAGGGAGAAAAAGGGAGGGAGACAAGAGAAGGAGATGGAAGAAATCGAGAAGGAGAAGGTCATGAGGGTGTGAAAGGGAGCAGCGGTATTGATGGCGACGGCAGGAACGGGTACAGAAGCAGGAGTAGGAGTAGGAGTAGGAGTAGAGGTAGCAGTAGTAGCAGCAGCAGCAGTAGCAGCGGCATTAGTGGCAGCTATATCTGGAGTGGTCAACAAGAGATAAAGAAGTTGAAAGAGACGATGACCACGATGGAGGAGGAAGAAAAAGAAGTCGAGGAGGAACGTGGATCCAACTCTAAATTAGCAAGCAACACAAAAAAAACTTCATCAGCACCGAATACAGAAACAAAAACTAGGGCCACCATCGACAATAGTCCAGACGTAAACATCAACATCACCCCTTGTACCCCTGACCGAAAGGTGCGCAGGGGCAGCTACTTTCTTCCAGGCTTAGAGGGCCAAAAAGTAGAGCAAGAGAGAAAAGACCACTCTCGAGCAATAGATCTGGGAAAGTCCGTGCCTGTTGCCTCGGTAGATGCACAAGGAAATGCGACTGCTGCACTCACTGCACTGCCCGTTATAACAGCAACAGTAGCAACAGATGTAAGCACGGTTTTTGCTGTTGTCACTGCTGTCTCCACTGCACACGACCACGATGACTGTCAAGATGTGACCGTACCATGCCCGTCTCATCTACTAGTGCAGCAACAGCAAGACCATGAACAACAACAGCAGCAGCAGCCAAGATCATTCTGTCTCCTTGACCACCACCCTGCTGCTTTCCCCTCGCCTTTGTCGCTGGAAAGGTTGGACCAGCAGACATCCCACTCCTCATTATCTTCATCCCACCCTGACGCCGTTACATCCGTACTAGCCCAAGACGGATGGGCCCTTGACGGTGGTTCGCCCATCCTACCACCGCCATCCCTTGCTGCTGCTGCTGGCACCGCAGAGATTTGTTGTTGTTCTTCTTCTTCATCCTCTTCTTCTTCTTTTTCTCCTCTCTCTCCTTCCTCTTCTTCTTTTTCTTCTCTTCCTTCGTTTTCGTTGCCTCTGATCTCTTCTCATCCTGCAAAGGATCCAGCTTCTTCGACAGCCCTGTCGCTTACGACCCATGTCCTAGACTCCTCAACACCAGCCCCTCCTACGCCTCCAATCACCGTAGAAACATTGCCGCTTTTACCTTCATCAGAGTCGTCCTCACCGCCTTCAACACCATCGCCCTCTCCATCTCTCCATCCAGCAATCCCCATGTTGAAAACAGACTTCCCGCACGAGCCTCTTTTGAGCTCTCCCATCTCAATCAACTCTTCCCATCATCCGCTCTCACAGCCGACGACCACCAAAAACAGCAGCAGCAGCCAGTATAATTATTATCATGGTCTCAACCTCAACAAGCGACGACCAAGTGGCGGCAGTTTGCTCGGACAGGACCCCACGTCGCGATTTGAAATCTTGGAACGGCTAGGCTATGGGTAAGTTTACAAAAAAGAATAATACTGCCTTTTTCATGGTTTTATCTCTTATGTTGCCTCCCTTTCTCTCTCTCTCTCTCTCTCTCTCTCTCTCTCTCTCTCTGTCCATGTCTTGAATGAAAAAAAGAAGTGAGAGAGAGAGAGCAAAGGCAAGGAGGGCTCTCAAACATTCCTCCTTTCACGCTTATACAATATTTCTCATCCACATTCAAATATTCTATTTTTTGATGGTTCGTTCCTTTGCTTTGCTTTGCATTGCTTTTCATCTTTTTTTGCTGCTGCATACTATGACTACTACCTTTTGTCTAGATCCACTGGTTCGATTGTATACAAAGCACGCGACTTACAGGAAGACAAGATCATTGCGATCAAAAAGATCCCCATCGGTTTGCTCGCCGCCTTTCCAGGAGAAGAAACTACATCGGAGGATGTTGATTATTTTGTGTCATGGATTGTCGATCACTGCATTGCCGATGAGCCGGTTGCCGATGTTGGTGAAGACGATGACATGTTGAGCCACAGTAGCAGCAACCATGCTTTGGTCCAGACCCCAGCTTCACCGGCGATTGTACCAACGAGTGAAGAGCACGATGATAATGATGTGGATGTGGATTCACAACAACAGCCCACAGTGGCAGCAGATGCAAAAGCTGCTGCAGGAGAAGGAGGAGGACGCCCGCGCAGTCATTCGGTGGGCAGCACTCGATCCCGCTCTGGATCAGTAGGATCATTAAGGCAATCATCATCATCAAGGCGGCGGGTGCGGACACGGCCCAGCCGACAATTGCTGGAAGAAGAACGCCTGGGACTGGAACGGCTTGTTCGATGTCTGGGATGCCATCGAACCGATACCGACCTTTGGGTAACGTATAATGTTTTTAGGATTAATTGGGCGAAGCTTGGGAATATCTGGTGTGGTCCTTCACCATTTTTCTTCCTTGGAAATCTTGAAAAAGCTATTATTTTTACACTCTATTAAAAATGCGAGGCGGCCGTTGGGGGTAAGCGGGAAAGAAAGGCGGAAGAAAAAAAAGAGGCTGAGGAAAGGGGAGGGGGAGAGTGTACAAAGGGAGGGAGTAACAGGGCTTCAAAACAAGGGTTATTCTTCTCTACAAAGGAATATCATTAGCCCACTGGGAAGAAGGGTCAAGAATCGGATTTTTTATGTGAGAAAAACATTATTACATAGGGGGGAAGAAGGGCCAAAATGGAAGACGAAAGGAAGGGCCCATCCAAAAGGAACAGAGTGTTAGTGAGGGGGGATGGGACAATGTACAATGTGGTTTGCCCTTGTGGACCAAAAAGTAAGCGAAGAGGCGCGTGCAAAAGGGTCGGTCGCTGTGTTTGTATGCTGTTGCCGTGGGTCCATATTGCGCCCTTTGGAGCAAGCAGTAGAATGAATTAGCGATGGATATAGAATGGAATCCAACCCACCTTGCACTTCCCGCTGTCTCTCCCCTTCATCCTATCTTCCCTCCTCACCCCTTTCTTCTCTTCATTCGATTCTTCCTTGCTTTTGCTTCTTTTCTTCCTTTGCCCCTTTTACCGACATGTGTGTAGCCATTAACTTAATTCCTCTTCCCTTTCATTTTCTTCCCGGCGCTCGTTCTCACTCCTTATTTCCGCCCTACGCTCCTTTGGTCGATCAACATCTCTATAGCTTGAGCTGGAGTACTGCCCTGCTGGTTCAGCGGCAGATCTCATCCGACTTACGGGAGGTGCTCTTTCCGAGAATGAGATTGGCTGGTTGATGAGCCAGGTTCTCTATGCCGTTGCCTACCTGCACGCCAGAGGCCATGTCCACGGCGACATCAAGGCTGCGTAAGTTTTTTCTGGGTATTTTATCCCCTTTGTGGTCATCTGTCTGAATCCAAAATCGGGCCAATTGGGTCTGTGCGCCTATCTGGAACACCTTACAACGGCCACAAATCATAACACGCCTACTATTCCCCCTTGCGCTTGTTTTTTTCCACAACTCTCAGGAACATACTGTTGACATTGGATGGCCAGGTCAAACTTGGAGGATCGGGAGCAATCATGAACCACAAGGAAGGAGCAGGTGAACGCAAGCGACGCAGGCGATCGCTCACTATGTCTGAATTTCCGGCTAGCTGGCTAGCCCCTGAAACCTCCGCCACCACTACAGCCGCTGCCGCCTCAGTACCTGCCTCTCCATCCACTCCATCATCACCAACAGCTTATCAACAACAACAGCAACAGCAGTCCTCAATACCACCTTCACCAGGAGCAACGCTCCAACGATCATCTAGTTTCGCTGACACTGTTAGTGGAGGTGGAGGTCAACAGGGATCGAACGATATCGGATCTGCCGGCTGGTCGGCAGGCGGAGGCAGCAGTGGTGGGATGCCTGAAGCTACTATCGAGGCAGATATATGGGCTCTCGGTGTAGCATGTATCGAGCTGTGTCAGGGCATGCCTCCCCAACCACAGGCACCCATTCTGAGCATTGCAACCGCTGTAGCCGTCGCCAAATGCTCAGGATGCAACGGTGATAATAGTCGTGATGCTTCGAGCAGGACGGGCACACCTGTCTCGGATGGATCGTCCGATACCATGGGAGAAGGCGAAAGCGGAGGCGGGAAAAGTACTTCCAGCAGCAGTACAAGCAATGGCGATGGCAGTCCAGAAGGAGATCGGTCGTATTCGATCGCCATGTCGGCATCGCATCCGTCCATGGCGATTTCGACATCATCACCTTCGTTCACATCAATATACAGCCCACTGATGGAGGACACGGGTAGTAGTGGCTTTGGTGGCATGACAGCATCGTTCAACAGTACCACTAGAGCTGACTCTGCGAATGGGCTTGGGGATCTGACGTCGCGTATGTCACCCACGTTTTGGGGCTTTGTGGCGAGGTGTCTGACCCCTGAGCCGGCTGCACGCCCGACGGTACACGATCTTCTACATGATCCTTTCATTGTTGAACGCAAGCACACCAAAGACGAATTGCTGGAACGTATACAGGCCATGCAGGCTTTTGTCGACCAGTGTGCTGCATTGACCCTAGCTGTAAGTTTTTATGGTCTTTGTTGTTTACCATGACTGGGCACAAGTAGAGAAAGGGGGGGGGCGGAGAGAGGGAGAAGATATGGAGAAAAGAGCCAAGTACGATGATGACTGCATGCAACCTAAATCACTTTTGAGCAGCTCTCTTTTTGCTGGAGTTGGCGAAGATTCCACGGTTATGGTTGTTTGTAGAAGGCGTGCGGGAGTGGAGCCATAAGTTTTCTCATTACGGGTATTTTATTAACACATGAGTGCTTTCGAATCCTTTTTAGGAACCATTGTTACCTGAAAAGCCCTCCAATCGAGATGCGGCAACACACGGACAGACAAATGGCAACAAGAACACTGTCGATGAAGGCATGAGTGGATGGGGAGGGGCACATTGTGATCTCCATAGCGATGATATGGAGGAGCAAGATGGTCCCCGTGATCTGTCGGACACAACAGCAGGTGTGTACTCGCGTGAAGAGACAGTCATGGACTCAGCCCATCCTCATCATGGTAGTATCGAGGCACTGAGAGATGAAGATGAGATCCCTCATGTATTCGGCGTGAAGAAGGTACAGAGCAATGGTGATGGAGACAACGATGATGACGATGACGATTTCCGGGATCCGTTCGAGCAACGCATCGGACCTTGGCGAGTTAATCTTATGCCATCCCGTGTCGAAGGTACCTATGATGCTTCGAGCTACTTTGACGAGGCTGGTCTTCCCATTGCGCCCAGTAACCAGCGCCACGGTAAGGTTCTCCCTCCCCTCTCTTTCTTCCGACCCTGTTTTAACTGAAATAGGAAACCACAACCTCTTTTGCTTTTTTCTCGAGTCATTTAATTTCCTTGGAGTCCGAAGGGATAATAGCTTGTACTTGTCTTCCGAAAGTGCACAGCATGGTCCTCTCCCCAAATATGTAACACCACATGCTAAACACCTTAATTCTCTATTTTTTTTTTTCATCTCTGTATCGTTTCCCCCCTCCCTTCCTCTCCCCTCCCCAAAAAAACAAACAATATCACCTACAGATAACCCTATTGAATGGAAGAACCAGCGGATCAGCCATCCGATTGTAAAGCAGGCTCTGATGTGTGAACGCGCCGGCTACTTCTCCTTTCGCCACTCCCGTTCACCATCTCTCGCTACGATTGTCGAGACTGAGGAGGAGCGCGCTCTAGAGCGTGAGCGCGAGCTTGAGCGTGCGCGTGAACGCCAGCGTCGTGAGCTCGAACGTGCCCGTCTCAAGGCAGCTGCGGCGGCTGTTTCAGTGCTTTCCTTGAACAAGGCCACGGCGGCGACTGCCATGACTCCATCTGCAACTACGATGGCCATGCAGTCAACAACAACGACAGCAACATCAATGCCCATCATCGTCAACAAGGACGAACTAGTCGATGTGGATGAGCAGGCCAGAAAGGAGGAGGACGATGAAGATCGCCGACGCAAGAACCGAGCAGAGTCTGTGGCTGCTGCTGTTGCCGTCGCCGCCGCTGCAGCTGCATCGTCAGGATCGGATAGTGGTAGCATGACAGGCAGCGATGGAGGTAATGGAGGAGGAAACAACAATTCGGTGGCTGCAGCTGCAGCGGCAGCTGCCGCTGCTGCCATGGCAGCTCCAGCCTCCAAGATATCCACACTGAGCCAAGCAACGACGTCTACAGCATTGATGCCGCCGAATCCGATCCAGCGGCTGCGTCGCCAGAGCCAGGTCGAACGAGATGATGCCAGCCGACAGGCTGTAAAGGAGCGTATGCAAATGATGCAACAGCAGCGGGAGCGCGAAGAACAAGAGCTTCAGCTGCGCGAGGCTCACGGAGTAGACGTGGCAAAGAAGGCCAACGCTACTTCTGCGGACCCACAACAACCTTGGCCCAGTGAGATGGCACCCTGTAAAAAGGGCGATGTCATTACAACAACAGCATACACACCAAGCAGGTCCAAGCAACTGCATGGCGTGACCCGAAGTACGAGTCGCGGTTCGAACATGAGCGGTGGCGGTGGTGTCGGTCGTGGTTTCCTGAGGCGGCCTCTGAGCAAAGTTGGTGACCAGGGTCTTGTCATCCAGGCAGCGGAAGGCACGGGAGATGCGACGGTAGGCGAGGACATGCACGGTAAAGTTGAACGCGGACTAGAGCCGGAAGACGACAGCTCTCCGGGCAAGACGAAGAAGAAGAACAAAGTGAAGAAAAAGCTGAAGAAGCTGGCCAAGATCTTTTCGCTGCAGTGGTGGAAGCAACTCGGACGGCGACGAAAGTCCTCGCATGATATAGTTGGCCAAACTTCAGACAAGAGACGCTAAGAGACAATACAGTTTTTTGTTCTTCCCTTTCCTTTCTTCTCACACCCCCTTGAACCAAAAGAAAAAAAAAAGAATGGTGTCGTTGCTGGTGATGTCGATGATGCCGATGACCGGCCTCCCGCCAACTTCCTCTATTGATTAGATTGGGATTAATATTTTGCTTTCATTATCTTGTTATCTTTTTTGTTCTCCACATACATCAAATGAGATTTCAAGGAACGGAAGAAAATGAAAACGCGTAGAGGGTTGCTTTTGAGGGAGTCAACTGAGAATTCATGAATGTAATTTTGCCTTTTACAGGCTGCGCTAATATTCCTTTCTCTCTTGTGCATGGGGCAGAAGAGAGACGGGGGAATGTGACAGAGGAAGAGGGAGACGACGCAACGTTCATCCGTATATGATGATTAGAAATCAGTGTCGATCACTGATTCTCTGTGTCTTTTCTACGCGGCTGATCTGGCCAACTCAGAGATCTTCTCAAGAATATATATAATCAAGCAGCAAACATCCCTCTTAGTTTCGCCTCTCTCTTTTTTCCTCACAAAGTTTGGGTTCAGTCAGTCATTCAGTCAGTTCTGCGCAGTTCTGGCCGTCAAAGGGAAGCGGGCTCAGGCAGGCTGACAGGTCTAAGACATAGACACCATGGGTCATCTCCTTCCTCCCCTGCTAGCTTCTCTCGATAATGGAATGGGTGTCCGTGATTGCATCCCACCAAGGAGAAGGGGAGGGAAAGAAAGAAAGGGAACGAGATTGGGTGAATGATGCAGTAGTAAAAAAAATCGGAGGGGCAGAGGGGGAGAAGAACGCATAAAGACCCCATTCATTGCTGTGTTTGCCCTTGTTGTTTGTTACCAATCTAACAACAACAAACTGCTGCCACTACTGCCTCTGGTCTCTCTTCTAGTCTCTTCCTCTGACCCAAACGGAGACTGTGACGGGGATGGAAAAAAGAATAAAAAGGAGGGGGGGAGAGAAGGGAGGAGTCCACACTCTTCGCGAATGTTGAACCCAACACAAATCGCATCTTTCTTTCACATTCTCACTTCCTTCATTCTTGTCTCTTTTCCTTCGCTATCGGTGTGAGGACTTGACAGTATTTTTATTTCTCTCTCAAGCGTTGAGAGACTTACTCCTGTAGCCCTACCCAATTCTCTTACCAGACAGCTAATAACGAGTGCTACAGCAGTGTACCCTTCCTTCCCTTAGTCATCGCCGTTTTTCCCACTCACCCATTGGAACCTGGTTCATTCTCCTCCTTCCGTAACCAACATCCAGCATTTCTTTTCGACCAATGGAACCCCTCACATCGCCTCCTCCCATATCACACTCCTCCCTACCACCTACCTCATCAGCAACTAGTGGACGACGGGACTCGTCCTCAGCACAAACTCCGTCGACGTCGTCGTCCTCGTTTCGCCAGGCTCAGCCTTATTCAGGTTCCTCGTCTTCAACTGTTGGTCCATACTCACAACAACCACTACAGCAACAACACCAACAGCAGCAACACCACCACCATAGGTCTCGTTCGTCCATGTCAGAGGCATCATCGACAGCCCCTTACCAGTTTTCGCCGTCTCTCCGAGAAAAACCCCCGCACCACTACCAGGACAACAACCATAACAATAACAACATGTCCCGTCATTATCGCGAATCCATCTACCCGCCCCCGCCTCCTTATACTGGTGTAGGTGGCGATCAATACCCTTCGCACCACCACCATCAACAGCAGCACCAGCATATCAGAGAGGCTGCCTTTGGTAGTGAGCATGCTCCTGTCCCTCCCCCTGCTTCTCACCACCACCACCCGCATCATCCTCACCGCTCTTATTCGCCTACACCAGGTGGTAGTGGAGGTGGTGCAACAACGCCAGGGGGTGCTCGCCCGTCGTCATACTATCAGCACACACCAGGCAATGAAGCTCATGGCTCCGCTGTGGGGGCTCCAGCATCGGTTCATCACTTGCCTTATCACACCCAGCACCGCCAATCCGTAGATTCGCCTCCCATGCCAAAGGATGCGGCTCTGTATCATCGACATGATTCGCCACCACCCTCTTCGTCCCGCATGCACCCTTCTTCGGTCGTTGCTCATCCAGGAACAGCACAGGTACAAGCACAAGCACCATCAAAATACCCACGGGAAGCTGATACTGTTTCCTACTTTACAGTAAGTGCTGTCGAAGAATCGACTCTACTCCTCTCTCACCCGCCATCTTGCAAACCCCTGCTTGTTTTCAGTGGCATGGCCGAACATCTTTTTGTTATTCTTTCTCTCCTCCCCTTTGTCTCCTACCTAGCCCCACGCTACCCTGCCTTGCCCCCTACTTTTTACCCTTACCCTGTGTACACCCACTATCTTGGTATTGGATGGTGTGAAAGTGAAAAGTGACTAAAAATGGCAGCACAGGACAACGAAATATGAGAATGTTGGGAATAAGAACGTTGACGCTTTGATAGACATTGTGTGCATTGTAGTCATTTGTCCACCCTCCCTCATTTTGTTGTTTCCCGTGTTATTTCCGCCAGGCCATTATATGCGTTTAGATGTTTCTCTTGACGTCTGCAACTCTTTCAGAGGGGGAACACAATAAGCGTCAATAGGAGATGGATGAATGTAAAAGAACACAATACCAGAGGGAAAAAAAAGAAGGAGACGCGGGGGGAAGAAAGGGAAGAAAGGGCTGCATCACACATAATCTACACCATTCCAGCACACATAATAACGTCGGGCGGGATTAGATGTTGAATATGTCAATAGAGGTACAAGTACGGAAGAGAGGTTAGGGATGGGAGAGGGAAGAGGGTTGTGCACATTAGTTGCTCCTTTAGCCTGTTAAGCCTAGTTCTTCGTTGATGAAGTCCTCATTCTTCCCAGTAACACGTTGTGATGGACTCTGGCAGGAACAACAAAAAAAGGGTGTTCAACATCGACACTGGCCTTGTTCACATAATACCAGACTACCGAGTCTTCACTCTCCCTACCCCCTCTCGTAATATTTTCCTCATTCAACTGGTCTTTTATTTCATATTCTCGTTTGGTAATATCAGGCACCACCACCGCCACCTGCTGTTGCTGCTGAAGCGGCCGAATCCATGAATATTCTGCGTAGCCGTGACCGAGATACCGAGAGAGAGGGCCGTGCCCGACATGAACAAACGTATGCACGTGGCATCCTCCACAATAGTCAACAACGCCATTCAATTGATGATCACTATGCGTACCAACAGAAGCAGCAACAGTTAAGCCATAACCATATGGCTCGTGGCGATGCTGACATGGCACACTCCCACGCTTCTCAGGTAAGTTTGTTACTACCACAACAACACACACTCATTGCATATGAACAATGTCCGCTGAGGATTGTTCCATCGTGGAAAATATTGTGGTGGGAGAAAGAGAGACTTAGCCAGGCGTGATTGTCATCGTCCTACCTACCCCCTTATTTTAGATACCCGAGATGCACTATAACGCCTCGCACACACAGGATCGATATGCGCGCGAGTCGCAGCCTCCACCTTCGTCCATGACTCCCTTGCACACGAGATCACCTCATGCACATTATCCAAGATACCCATCTGATTATGCAGCATCAGCTCATGAGGACGTGGCTCAGCGAGGACAAAAGGAAACTGCAGATCCGCAAGAGTCGTACAGGAAGGAGGAGCTCGAGCGCCACTCTGTGTCTGCGGCTGCAGCTCAAACCATGCGTGACTCATGGCAACATGCGGCGTCCCACACAGCGCAAACAGTTCAACCTCCACCGCAGTCAACAGAAAAGCACCATTACCACTCTAGTACATACTATCCTGCCGCAGACCATGCAAGACTTGACCATGATACCCGGAGTGCCATGCACCCACCACCACCACCCCAAACATCGCAGGCACAGTCTTCTCATGATGGACGGCCCATGCCTGCCACCTCTTCATCGACTAAGGATGGTCGCCCCTACGATCCATACCAGGAATCAATGGCTCGGCACCGAGGGCCGGAGGCTGAAGAGCGACCTGAGATATCACAGGAATCGCTGGCGTACAAAGGGATACCTCCTGACTCATCGTACTATGCAGAGCGCGGACCGCTCACTGGAAGACCTAATCCCGATGTGGATGGTGCACGTCACGGACATACAGGACATTTGCAACTGCACCATGTACAGCAGTCTGCTCCGCCTCATCCGTTATCTGCTGAACATGCTCGGCACCATCCATCGCAGGAATCTTCTGCTTCTTATTATGAGCGCTATCCCAACGCTCGCTACGTCGACTCACGTTATGCTGCATCCAGTGCAAGAGATTCAAAGGATGTTATTCATGATGGAGCCTATGGTCGGCATGCATCAGCTTATCCGCCACCAGAGTACTATGCGGACCACTCTGCAAGACAAGAGGCTGGTTCGCAGCACCGAGTCCATGTATATCGAGGTATGCGTTGCTCTTTTTGTTTTGCTTTTTATAGGCAGTGTAAAGAAGGGTATTGTGATGCACTCTATATGTAGGTGTGAATGGAGTGTTAGACTGAGAAATAACTAATGTGGTCTTCCCACATCGCTGTTATTTGCTAGAACAAAGTATGCGAGATCATACACCTTCTCAATGGACTCAATCGGCACGAATGCCGATGGAAGTGGAAGTTCAGGAGACTGAATATGGAGCGCGCATGCCATACAGAGCGGACGCCATGCCAGTCCATCCTGGCTATTCATCAGGGCCTCCTCCAGTGAAGCCACCTATGCCTACAGACGAAGTTGTTGATGATACCTCTGCTTTGCGGCCACCAACACCTGATCCAGCGGTAATTCGAAAGCGGGGAAGGAGACCGAAATCCAGAGCTGAAATGGAGGATGGTGCTTTTGTTTCAGAACCTATTGCAGCATCCGCAGATTCAGAGGCAGCGGCAACGGGATCCGTTTCTGGAGCGGCTGGATCATCAGCGACAACTATGACGGCACCTGTAAGCAGAGGTTCAACCCCTGTCGCTTCATCAGCCTCTGCATCAGTTTCATCGGCGCCTGCAGGGAACACCGAGGTGGTCAAGAAAAAACGCGGCAGAAAGCCAAAGACGGATGAAGACAGAGAGGCCGAAAGGCGAATGGCAGTCTATCGACCATGGAGCGTTATGACACCTGAAAGCCATCGGCGATCGATCAGTCATACAGTGGAGGCTGACAGTGAACGCACTGTCATCCAGAACAGCAATAAGAAGGAAGCTGATCGTTCGGCAGGCATGCAGACACAGCAGCAACCGTCATCTACGCATGTCGGCAGTGTTCAGGATCATGAGGCAGCGAACCTTGGTTCTTGGAATAAGGCAGACGCTCCAAATCCTTCAGGTCAATACTCGCCAGTAGAAGAGCGGCCCATGCCTCGAGGTATGGAATCTGTCATCGATAGAGTGCTACCACCACCACCCCCGTCGGACCAGACAGCCTCTCACCGTCGCCTTCTCTCGTCTGAATCGGCGCCATCTGAGCACGGAGCATCCGCACCCCACCAATTGCAGCAACTGGATCATCCCTCGCACCCATACTACGCGGATAGTTACCCTGATTCACAGCGGGCATATGATCAGCGCCACTATGACCCCGTGACGACACGGAGATCTGATGTTATGAAACATGATAACACCACATCTTTGACAATGCGCCCTCGCTTCAGCATGGATTGGTCACGGGCTGATGGCCAAGTGGCAACCCCTGGTGAGCCATCACTTCATGCCCCTTCAGCTACTGCTCATGAAGGCAAGGCTCCCTTCGGGTCCATGGATGTTGAGGCTGAAGGCTTGGAATCTGTGGTTGCTTCAACATTGGTCAATATTCGACATGAAAAGCCAGGTGCGTTCCCCATGCGTGAGGCAAAGGAAGAACCTGTCCACGCCATGGATAGCAGAGTGGGTACATCACAGCACCAACAGCACAGCCGCATGCTCTCACAGAAGGATGGCGAACCTGAGCAGTCGACATCACATCTTGCAGAAGAGGAGCAGGAAACGGTGATGATCTTGCAGGACATGATGAACCAACGCCAGGCCCACAAGGAGCCGGCATCAGTTGCAGTCCCTGCGCCCGAAGCAATCAAGGACCATACATCGACGAGATCCAACTCAGACTTGATGCGCGATCGGGCAAATGTGACTTATGCGACGGCGCCACCAAGGAATGGCGTGCATCGTTCTGTGGATGATCACTCCATGTATCATCGAGAAATGTCTGGGCACGATCCCCATCTTCATAACGATCCTCATTACCAGCCTTCACCAGCCTACAATCGTCCGCGCCAGACATACATGTCGGCATTTGATCCACATCAATCAGCAGATTACGAGCACCCGCGTGATGCCAACTACAAACCACCGCCACATGGTAAGGTTCCAAGGTTGTTTGCTTTATTAGTGTGTTCTATTATTGGACGGAGTTGAGTATACTGACATGCAATTTTTTTTGTTTCGAAAAAATGTTTACGTCCGCCAAAATGTCTATGACTCACTCCCCTTTCCCCCTTCGTTTTCAGCATGGATTTCTAAGCCTGATCATGCGCAGGACAGTTCGATGAGCATGGACGTGGACACACCCTCCAAACCATTTGCTTCCCCTGCTGAAGGCCCATCATCAGAACCTCAGACTCAGGCTGGGCCCGTGCATTCCAAAGACTACCCTCTCACGTCTGCTGTCCCTGAAGGCGAGGATGTGGTTGATGACCTGGATGTGGCTCGCAAGGACAGGGCAAATGGTGTTGGTACTGGAAGTGGCATTTCGACGGCTAAAACGTCCACCGGACGCAAGTCGAAGGCTGCCACCAAGAGTGCCACTACCGTCCCTATGCCATCGCCTTCCAACCTTGCCAAGAGGGTACGTGGCATTAAGGAAGAGGAAGATGGGCTGATGGCTAGCTCTTCAGGTATATCGGCTCATCCACCCTACCTAGGCCCTTCGAGCAACCCCAACCCTGATGGTAGTCGGCGCTTGTTTGGTTCTGGCATGATTTTGGTGACGAAGCCATCCTTGGAGAGTTTTCAGGATACCATGGCAACCACTGTCGGCACTACAACGATCCCTACGACTCCTGTCCATCTCAAGCCTGTAGTTAATGGAGCTAACTCTTCAATGGATGTGTCCAGCACGAATACTCGTGGCAATGGCACAGTGACCTCTGGTTCGGAGAGCGGCATCCTGGGTCTACGCAAAAAGCGATCGCGACTTATCACAGATGCTAGCGAAGATGCCGGTACTACTGCGCCATTGTCTTTGTCATCCTCGTCTGTGAACTCGTCTTCAACTGTAGTGGCATCTAGCTCGACGACAATCAAGTTTGCATCCACTTTGGACGGCAACACCACTACAACGACCACTGCAGCGACCACGGAAAGTCATGAGCCACCCAAAAAGATCCTTCTGGGCACTCGACGCTCGTGTAACCCTTGTAAAGCCGATCTTCTAGTTGAGTCGTGGACAAATCAGGCACGAGAAGCAGAGGCGGCGGCGGCGGCGGCTTCTGATAAGGCTCAACAACAGACAGCAGCAGCAGCGTCCTCAGCTACAACAGGCAACACAACAGATGTATCAAGCGTGGCAGCGGGTTCGTCCAGCAGCGGAATGAATTCTGCAGAGAACGGCACTGGCAGTAGTAAGCCTCGTAAGGAGAAGCGTCTCAAGATCCGAGAGATTGATGCACGTCAGCCTCAGCGATCTGTAACCACGTCTCCGACTACAAAGTCCGAGTCCACTCTGACCGGCTCATCGTTGTTATCTTCATCGTCGAATGCAGTGGATGGTAAGGGAGGACCAACCACCCCCACCACTGCAACTGGCGCAGCCGGCGCAAATGCATCGGCCAAGTCATCCGATAAGAAGGTCAAGTCCAGAAAGGCATTGAAGGGAGGAAGTGACAAGGCATCTCTCAAGCGCAAGAAAGCCGGGTCTAAGAAGGTCCCCGAAGATGATGGTGAAGGTGACGTCTTGGACGAAGGCGAGAGAGGTGCTAGTGGACATGCTCCTCCAGGCCATGCTTCGGATTCTGAAGGTGATGACCGTGAAGGTGACGATGAGGATGAGGACGATGAGGACGAGGATGAAGAGGAAAAGTCTCGTGAGACCAGTGTGGTTGATACGAGTGCTCTGCAGGAAAAGGGTGACGATAACAAGGACGAGGATAACAGCGGAGATGAAGAACACGAGGATGGTGTTGGCGGAGGAGACGAATCCCGCTCGTCGTCCAACAAGAAGGGTGGCGCCGTAGACAAGTCGAGACGTGGAGCTGCTAATGGCTCGTCCAAGACTGGAGGTGACGGAGGCAGTGGTAGCAGTGGCCAAGGAGGCAGCCATCAGAAGGGACGGCGCAAAGCTACTGGCAAGGACAGCCGAGCGGATGAAGCCCTGTCAGACCCAGAAGAAGATGACAATAGCGATGATGACGATGATTCTCAGGATGAAGACGATCGAGAGGATGTCATCAAGAGAGAAGATCTTGGGGATGATGGCAGGGTTCCAGATGATGCAGCGGATCCTAATGGCTCGACTCGCAAAGCAGCCAATGCCAAGACATCGTCGTCCGCCTCCGGCGCTGCAAACACCAAGAAACGTCAGCGCAAGGCCGATGCGGACGTTGGAGATACTGACGATAATGCGGCGGACAAGGACGAAGACGGCAGTACCACCGCTGCCGGCGGTGCAGACGCTGATGAACCAAAGGGCAAGAAGCGTAAGCGCAAGACTGAAGGTGGAAGCAAGAAAAAGGCTGCAGACGATGAGAAGGACGGCAGCAGCAACGCCAGTATGGAAGAGGATCCACTTCAACTCCAAGGCCGGGAATGGGTCCGTCGTCTGGATATGCCAATGGAAGCCTGGGTATGTGATTTGGTGATTTTTTTCATTTTTTGTTTTTTTATGTACCCCGTTGAGGATGCGGTATTAATGTTTTTTTTTCTCTCTTTCTCTCCCTTTTATGTTTTTTTTCTATGTACGGCAACAAACCATACAACAAAAACGGGACACATAGGAGGAAGCCTTCCGAACGTACGAACGGGTCAAGCGCCTTAAAGAGATGAAGAACCGCCAGCCTGTGCGTAAGCGCGATGCCATTTTGGCTGCAATTCTGTACATTGTGTGCCGTGACCAAGGTGCGCCACGTACGTTTTCTGAGATTTGTACGGCATCTGGCGTCAAGCGTGGAGACATTGGCGGCTACTATCGTCTGATGCTCAAGGTCTTGGAGCCATCGACGAGCTCTGTTGGTGCTAGAGTCACTGATGCTGAAGCCTTCATGGTATGTATTTCTCTTTTTTTCTTTTCGCTTTTACGATGTTTCCAGGCTGTTGACCCCCTTCTTTGGTTGGTTAATCATATTGTCATGCCAATGATATTCCAATTCCTAACCCCCAATCTCTCTTTTCATTTGATGTTGTATCTCCTACCATTAGAAACGTTGGTGCGAGTCATTGGCTCTCCCGATGCCGGTGCGAGAAGCGGCGGTGCATGTGTTTAGTCTGGCCAACACGCTGAATCTGACGTCGGGCAAATGTCCGTCGTCGGTGGGAGCTGCGGCAATCTATCTGTGCATCTTTAGCTGGAACGAGACACGGCGATTGGCCCGATGTGCGCGATACTCGTGCTCAGGATGTCAGTCGCTGACGGCGCATCCAGGTGCAGAGAAGGATGAGTTGATGATTCGAAAGGAGCACAAGGACGTGGCGGTTGCTGTTGGTGTTGTCTCGGCAACGCTGCTGGGATGTTTCCGAAACCTGGCACCTGAGAAGGATCGATTGATTCCTGAAAGTATGCTCAAGGCGGCAGTTGAAGGCATTTAAAAAGTGAAAAAAACTTCTCAAAAAAAGAATATCTTGTAAATAAAATAATAATAGGAAAAAATAATATTGGGAAGTGGAATGGACAATGTGTTGTATTTTATATGACATGAGCGAATATCGAAATTTATACGTGGACATGAGAGGGATGGTGGGATATATGTTATAACACAAGAATAAAAAAACAAATTTACACGGCACGGGTATGCCATCTCTCCTCTGATGTCGACGAAGGTACTCTCCCTGGTGAGTGGTCATCGTGTCGTAATGAGGATTCGAGGTTTAAGTTGCCATGTACGTCTGGCATAGGTTCTGTTAGATCATTCTGGCTCCAGGAGGGCAGTCGTTGTGCCGAGGAGGCGGCAGTGGGAATGCTGCTGAGCGAAAGCGAGCTACCCGTGTAACTCGTGCCAGAACGGGTATAGGACGATGCTGCTACGTTGGACGATCGCTCGTCCCGGTGGTGACGAGAATGTTGATGTTGATAGATGCGCCATTCGCTCTGCGGCTGAGGGGGGATTTTGCCACGGGTAGGGGGCGGTGGTAAGAAAGAAGCGATGGGCCGGTGAACCAGCATCTTGTCGAGTGAATAAGCCAAAAAGGATTGAGGGATCAACTTGGTGGCAATCGTCCGTGTCACATTGGCGACCTTACCCTTTTTTTTAAAAGTAAATAATAAAAACCCAGCCAGTGTCATGGCCAAGAGATGAATGAGGGTGGTGAGTGGTTGTTCTTTGTTTGCTTGTGCTCTTTTTTTTCTTTTTTGCTTGCAGGGTTGTGTTTGTTTGTATTGTTTTTCTTACAGTCTTTATTGCCAGGCCCGCAAGCATATTGGACGACTGAAAAGCGCTCTGGACAACTGGTAACCGAAGGTCGTAGTATGTGGCAAAAATTGCACGGGTCTCATCCGCATTATTCTTAGGCATCTCATGCAGCAAGTTGACAAGACAGACGGCATCCAAAATGGCTTGTGTAGCACCTATTGAACCCCTCCCCCCAAAAAAATATAGCAAGGAGAAAAGAGGGAATATTTTGAGTGAACAGTTCAAAATGTCGACTTTTGCATGACTGTTGAACACACCCAAACACATCTCTAAATCTTCGGCTCTTTTTTTTTTTTTTTTTG
>JAAAIY010000128.1:52563-85575 GCA_016098105.1 Actinomortierella wolfii
TTTGCTCATGCTCATCGTACCTTGACCACCAAAGAGAACGAGCTACAAGCAGGTGGGGTGAGTTGTGCAAGGGGGTAGAGACAAGTTGGTGGGTCATACGGATAGACGAACAGCAAAAGAGCATAGTGGATAGTCAGTACGCAAAAACCTGTATCGTTATGCATATCAGAGTATTTTTTAACAAGGCAAAGGTGCCTATTTTTTTTCTCCGTCGACTATTGCATCAGGTTGCAACCTACCTTGTGGCATGCTGCGAGTCGGATTAGATGTACATGTAATGAGCACCAAAAGTGAGCCGAAAACAACATACGCGCAGTACACACAAAGAGAGAGGGAAAGGGAGAGATGACAACAATTGTGTGTGCCAGTAAGAAGTAAAATAATTGGAGAGCAAGGATGCGAAAGAACGCACATTGCACAGTAGGCATTAGCAAACAAAAATGGACCATAGACAATACACACTTTATCTAATGATGAAAAAAGAGTGTGTTCTCACGTACCATCACCCATGAGTACAACGCGGTCACTGAACCAAGTCTTGAAGCACTTTTCATCCACCATGACCTGAACGATATCGTCGTGATTGGTTTTGTCAATCAAGTCGCCAAGTGTACCCGCAATGGGCAATTTAACATCTCTTGCTGCAAAAAAGAAGCGTCGCAAGAGAGGCAGGATAGAAAGAAAGAAAGAAAGGAAGAAAAAAAGGATCAGCATACCTTGGTCAAAGTATGTTTCCCCAACTCTCTCCCCGCCAACGCCATGCAGATATGTGCGAAATCCAGCACAGCGGATACATGGCATTGCATCTGTGTCTCACTATATTTTCAGATCCCGTCATAAAGCTTCTTCCGCCATGAAGCTATTGGATCGTCGCCTTTTTTTTTGTCTTCTTCTTTATATTTTTTTGTACGAGCTGTCTGGATGTGAATGGGTTTGTATGTATGCGCTTTAAATTACCTTGTTGATATACAGACTCGTCGGCTCGAAGATCCCATTCAGATAAACGAAAAGTATGGTCACTGTGCATTTTTTTCGCCTCCTTTTCCTTGGAGCCATATAACCAAGAGATCTTTTCACCCTTCAGAGGCAGTAACCATGTCTATTTGACCATATCACACGTTCACAACAATAACAATAATAAAAGAAGGTTAAGACAAGAAATACAGCAACAACGTTACAACAACACAAAAAATAAAACAAACATGTGGAAGAATTACAGATGGTGAAACGACATCACCCCCCACCACACACACACAACTGAGTCTTACCGTATGAGGACCATTGTCACTCACGATGGCCATCATATCAGCCGAGGTTTCTCTCAGAGTTTTGTACATCCAACGGTCAAGGTTCTGGGCTGTACCCACAGTAGCAAACATTTCAAAGCGAAAGCTGTTCAAGTCCGACTCGGGGACGATATGGCCTCGTTTCTTCAAGTTCTTAAACAGGTGATGCCGAACAGCACTATAAGCACCATCAGCTCCAATGACAATCTGGCCATCATAGTCGATACCGTCCTGTGTCTTGACCGATACACAATCACGATATTCGGTAACATCGAGCACGCGTTTGTTCCACTGAATGCGCTCGGGTGGGATGGCACTGAGCATCGCAGACATCAAATCGGCTCGTGTCACCATTATAGATGGATACCCGTGCTTCTCCTCCAACCGCTGGAGTGAGATGGTCGTCAGCAGTTGCAGGTTCTGACGGTAGAAGGCAATCTGTCGGACAGGAACTGCCGCTGCCAACAACTGCTCTAGCAAACCAAGCTGCTCAAAGAGCCTAAGCGTCTGGGCATTGAGCGAAGTTCCTGTTTCTGTTCTGCGAAAACTCGGTGCTCGCTCCAGCACGATATAATCAATCCCTGCGCGTTCAAGCAGGATGGCGGTCACAGCGCCTGCGATGCCGAGACCCACGATAACGACCTTGAAGCGCGACGACATGCTGTTGGTGTCGAAGGTTGTTGTGGGGGTTGTTTTGATTTTTTTAAAATAGCGTGTTGTGTATGTTGTTTTGTATGCGAGGTTGGAGGGCACAGTTGAAAATGAGAGTGTCGCAAGGGGAGGGCAATGTGGAGAGGAAGGGGGGTGGTTTCGAAGGTTATTTGAATTGCTGCTGTGCGTTAAAGGGGTGGGGGGTTAGGCGAGAGAACGCTCAGTGCTTTGAATAAAAAGTGCTCAACAAGTAGGTGCCAAGAGCATGGGCGAAGGAAGAAGGGGGGTGCTCCAGAGTAAGGAAGGAAGGATAATGAATGAAATGAAGAATGAGAGATGTAGAAATGACGAGAATGAGAGAAGAGGAAAGGGGAACAAAAGATGCTCAGAGAGGACCACCTTGTTTTTTGGTTCTCGACCGCCGCCTTTGGAGTAGGAGCATGGCCATTGTGACTCTAGAGCAGGTTGTCTATCCAATTTTATGTAGTGAAGGAGGACCTTTGTCTGTCTACCAACCTCTTGCTTCGATATACACACGCACAAACTTACCCCTGTATCCTATTTTCTTTATCCTCTTAGACCTATATGGTGGTCACCCTCCAAAATAACACTACATTGCCCACAACAACAACAACAACAACAACATACTTCCTACACTGACATACAAGAGAAAGCCTACTAAAACAGACGGAGATAATGAAAAGGTGAGAGATGTTCCATGCCTAGACCTCCTCTTGAGATGGCACTCTAGAGAGTAAAAAAAAAAAAAAGGTAGACAACAAAAACAGGAGAGGCAAAGAAGGAAAATAAAAAGAGAGAGCAAGAGCCAAGAAAGGGTTGGGTTAGAGGGTGTATATGCACGATACAAATATGAAAGGCACAACATGCAAACAAGAAATATGAGGGAATCATATTATTCCCCTCTGGGGTGTGTGGTCTGGTCTGTCTGGTCCAGTTTGCCTCCCTTCATAACCAAAAATGTAGCAGCGCACAAACATTAAATCTTGCGCGAGTCACGAAAAAATAAAAACGTGTTGCTGGGGGCGAACCCCGCACGCGTGAACTTGAATTGAGTTTGTTCGTGGAAGGAATGAAGGGGCAGAAACATCGATAATGATCCGTTGTCCAAAGAAGGAAACAAATGGACTACATTTTCTATCGCGTCTTTTCCTTCCATCCTCCCCTCTTTGCACTCGCCCTAAGCACCCTAAAAAGAGTGTATCCACTAGCGCCGCTTTCTATGAATGAGGGTGAGAGAAAGACTGCGAGGGTGGGTGGGGGTGGGTGTGTGCTCTCCCTCATCTTTTTCCGCTCGCGTGCGAGCACTGCTGTGTTCTCTGTTCTTCTCTTTCTATCCCACACCCCCCACACACTCTGTTATAAAAATGATCGCGAGAAAATGAAAAAATAACATTCTGCGACAACCATAAAGTGCGCAACGCTCAAGAGATCCGAGGAGGTTTGCGAAAAACACACTTCGTTTGGTAAAAGAATATGCTCACCTCAGCAGAGATATGAAACTTGCTGTGTTCCCGCCCATGCTTTGCGTTGCTTACCCCTCTCCCTCTCCCATGGCATTCCCTTTCGCCACATTCTCTTCTGTTATGTCACGCCCAAAGTGCTCTTTTTTCTAATCTCTCTTTCTCATTCTGTTGCTTGTTCATTCAACATCTCATCATCTCATCTCCACTTTTTGACAAAACCTCGCTAGGCCCCGAATTTTTGGGATCCTCCCTCCTTAGTACTATTTCACCGCAGTAACACAAACCGAAGAAGAAAGGATCAAAACAAAAAAATCAGAACGATGCCACCAACTGATTTTCAGGTGACTATTGCTGGTTTGGGCATTGCGGGTGCCTTGTTGGCCCTTTGCCTCGAACGAGCCGGTATTGACTATATTGTGCTCGAGCGCGCACAACATCTAAAGCCTCTTGGTACGGGCATGACCATCACGGCATCGACGATCCGTATCTTTGACCAATTGGGCATGCTCGATGAACTGCATGCCATTGCCCTACCCATCACCACCTTGCGGTACTTCAAGCAGAACCATTCTGCCATTGGTGTCATGGATCTTTCTTCAAACAAGAAGAAGTAAGCTACTCCACCCTCCTTCGTTTTCCCTTTCTCTTCTCCCTTTGGCATGTCAATCTGAAGACAATCTATCTTCACATGGCATCGGCAGAACATAGTTCAATTCCTAAACTTTTTGAATTTTTAACGCGACACCTTTTTCTGCACTCCTTTTTATAGGTATGGTTATTCATCACTGATCTTTCCTCGCCCAGGTAAGTTTTCCCACATTACCCATATGCATCATTCTAATTGTTTTTTGTGGGCTATGAATAGGGAAAGCATCAGAAGAATAGTCCTTTTCTCTTTCATGTCATGCATTCTGTTGTTTCCATCGTAAATGTTAAACCCGACAATTTGGTTGTTAAAGAAAAGAATTTGTCTTAACTTTCATAATCCCAAATCTAGAATTGCTCAAGCTTATGGTCTCGAAGATTCCGCGAGAGAAGATCTATTGGGGCAAGAAAATTGTGCGCACTACTCAGGACACCAATAGTGTCAGGGTGTTTTGTCTCGATGGTATACTTTTCACTGCCACCTTTTGCTTTGCTTACTTTCTTGTCTTCTTTTTTTTTTGCTCACGGAAAAAATTGATGGGTTCTGCTTTATTGTTTTATTGTTTCTTTTCCCTTTTTTCTCATCTAATGTTTCTCTTTTGCTCGTTTGTTTATTCCACCTTTATCTTTTTTGTCCACGCACACAACCTTCATAAATTGAACCAATATATATAACATACATACAAAAAAAATCCTGACTGCAGGAACAAGCTACGAGTCAGACATCTTGGTAGGAGCAGACGGCGCTTACTCGGCGGTGCGTCAATCCCTCTATAAGAATTTGCTCAAAAAAGGCGTTGCTCTCAAGCCCTCTGATCTGGCGCCCCTGAATTTTCAGATGCACTGCAATGTTGGTGTTGCCACCAACCTGGACCCCGAGAAGTACCCGATTCTTAGGTCTCCCACGGCGGAGCTGCATGCCATTCTCGGAGATACCCATCCTTACACGGTAACACAAAAAAGAAATTCAATGCTTTTTTGACTTGGATGAAAAAAAACGTCCAGTGTGGATTCAATGTGTTGTACAATAAACTCATTACCTGTTATTCCTCTCCCTGTCTTAATAGATCTGGGTGTCCGTCATGAAAAACAACTCCATTTCTTGGACTCTTGGAGGAAACTTCACTGCACCAGCAACCAAAGCCGATTTAGAATGGGAACATCGACAGCCTCAAGGCGTGCCCCAAACAGGTATAGGAGGGAAAAACTAAATATATGTCTGAAATGCTCCGGTCCAGAGCTTTTACGAGAGCATGATTCTCCCAACTCACGCTTACTTTTCTCTCACTCTCTTTCCTCTCTCGTTTAGTCCGTGATGTGAAGTTGACTATCGGAGGCACGCTCGGTGATCTGATAGATAAAACCAAGACAGAGTTGTAAGTATAATGCTCGATTTGTTTCACATGCGGCATTATTCACCAAATCTTAAAAGAAAATTTCGAGAGACATTTCCTTGACATTTTTGGTTACATTATTCTTCTAGGACTTCTGCTGTCAACCTGGAAGACAAGCTATACGAGTGTTGGTATGATGGTAGAACGATCCTTGTGGGTGATTCTGTGCACAAGCTAGTTCCGTGGGGTGGTCAAGGTATGTGTCTATGCTTATGTGGCCAATTGTAGCTTCTATATTTGATCTGTAGGGAACTCTATTTGTTAATATTAACCTTTTCCTTTCCCCCTCAAAGGTGCAACGCAAGCTATGCTCGATGCCATTGACCTTGCCAATGTTCTTCATGAACTACCAAACAACTCTCCCGCAGCCATCACACGCGCATTCAAGGCGTTTTTTGATCACCGCTTCCCAGACGCCCGAGCAGCTCATACATCTTCTGTTACGGCTGCCAAGCTTACGGGTGGAAGAGTAGGGCATTTTCCTTTGTTATCTTCAATGTTTTCCTCAAACATACAAACAAACAGAAACACGGGCATGACAACAAAAAAGCCTTTTATATTAACACGGATTTGTTATCAATAATAACGTTTATTTCAAAAACTAGGGGTTCATGGCAGACCTACATAGAGCTATCTCATTAACCTACATGCCCCCCTTGCTGCGTTCAATAACCATGAACAAACTGCATTACAACCGTCCAATTCTAAGCTATTTGCCTCCACCAGAGGAACGAGGCACCATGAAGCCCAACCCAAAGATCCTGTCGGCATACAAGCCTGGAGAGTTGGCAAGCTTGAAGAGATCAACGGCCGTTTCCGTCTAAAAAAAATTGGCATAATACATGTCACACCTAACCATCATACATGCATCTACTCACACATATAAGTTTCTCATAGTTTAGTTTGTTGTTCTTTTTTTAAGAAAAAAAAACTGTCCCCCTTCCTTATTCGTCCTTATAAGAATCAACCCAGTCAGTGTACTCCTGCTAATTTTTTTCCAGTCCTACCATCCATATGCAATGCACTGCAGGCTTGTGGAATGTTGAGCCAGAAATACATCGTTCTTCTTCGTTGAATTCAAGTTATTGCGTGCTGTGAGATGTCTGGGATTGGTGATGAAAGTGAAACGATGTAACAGTGATGATCGTTGTCGGCATTTGGTTAGCATGAGACTGTATGCAGTTTAACAGCGGGAAAAGACAAAAAAAAATAATGGTTATGTCCAGCAGAGTATGAACCGAATATGACCTTGGTTAGTTTTTGCCACTGAAATTACTTTGGTCGACAAGCGGTGTAGTGAATGGTGAACTTCCGCGTGTGTCAAAGAGATTTAGCACATATTTCTTCTAAATATCTAGTGTTGGGAGTTTCGTGGATGACCATGATTGATGTTTGCCCCGTTCCCGAAGATGGCCATATTAGAAACTTTCGGAAAATATGGCAGTACAAGTACATCATCGGTATTTGTGGTTATGGATGCGCCCCGTGAAGCATTAGAGAGGACTGAGGGGGACTCGGGTCAGTACGCGTCCATGGAACCTGCACAGTGCTCTTTTCCCGCTCACACACACACACTCTCTCTTTCTCTTTCTCTTTCCAAAACCTCCGATGCATAGAAGGATGGTGTCTAAGGAGGCAT
This sequence comes from Actinomortierella wolfii, assembly GCA_016098105.1. NCBI lineage: Eukaryota > Fungi > Mortierellomycota > Mortierellomycetes > Mortierellales > Mortierellaceae > Actinomortierella > Actinomortierella wolfii. The sequence continues at coordinate 59,663 of JAAAIY010000128.1, forward strand.
GTGTCAGTTGGGTACAACTATGCTTCCTTGTCACCTTGTGCGCACTGTACACCGTTCTATCCAAGTAAGGAAAGTGGTATCATTTATCATGTATTTTTCCCCGCAAGCGCATTGAACCGAGCGGACTTGCCCGGATGCTTTAGGATGCATCCCATACCTCCCCTCATGCCATTGGTGTTTCACCATCTTTGCATTGCTATCCATGCAGGAAGCATGAGGGTATGCTTCTTCTCATCTAGTTGGCAAGACGGCGATTGCCAATGCTGAAAGACCAAATGTCGGCTGCATACGACTCCAAAAGACGTAGGGTGACGAAATGTTTATTTGCTCTCGAAGAGGATGAAATACCTTTGATACAGATGGTGTAGACAGTCCTCCGTTTCATTACCAGTATCACGGACACTTTGATGGGGTGGAAGGTGATGGAGCACTTGATCCCGTAGCTGGAAAAAAAAGTCGACATTGTCCCAGATGCATGAAAAATGCCGCATGACGGTAAACACTCCTACTGCCTGTCATATCATCCCTTTCTTCTCGTTATTCCCGTAAGCTGCTGCCGCAAACATTTGGTTTCTATGATCCCCTTTATTCATAGGCACAATAGACCCGTCAGACCAAGAACTTATTTCATGCTCGTTCTTTAATTGATGAGAAACATGTTACAGAATAATATATTTATGCTTTTTTATTACATGGTTAGCATGCTTTCAGACCGAGTCTTGATGCTTGGGTTTGCGACCACGGTTCTTAGCCCCTGTCTGGTCATACTCGTTAGAAAGATGCTGAGAATGCAAATGATGATGGTGATGATGGTGTTGATGAGGTTGATGATGCATATGATCCTGGTCGTTCTTCTCTGACTGGCGATAGCCACCTTCCTTGACAACAATCAGTTTGGCGGTCGTAGTCGTGCTGCTGGTCGTGCTAGTCGTCGTAGTATTGGTAGCAACAGACGATGCAGTCGAGGTTGCTGCCCCCACATTGTTGTTGCTGCTGTTGCTACTGTTGTTGTTATTGCTCATACAAGATGGTGTCTTATCGTACTTGATGGCTTGTTCATACTCTTCCTGCTCCTCCTTGAGCAAAAAGATATCCTTCTCGTTACGGCTGCGGCTCCAGCCAACCATAAACATGATCCATCCAACAATCAGTAGCCACCATGTGCTAATGCCCGTCCACACCACGCTGGGACCATAGAGTTCTGCCGTCATCAGGACAGAACAGCAGCGGAAGATCCAGATCCCAAAAATGAGACAGCGGACGTACCATGTTCGATGGAATGGGCGCAGACGATGTGCGTTCGTTGGCGAGTAGAGGTATCCAGCAGGTGTTGCGCACAGCGTGAGATAGTACAAAAAGATGACAAGGTCATAAACCACCGTCCAGATCGTGCTCATCCAAGTGTCTGCCATGGGTACCCATGTACCCTCCACATAGTTGCGGTCCACGTGTGGGCGACCAAAAAGCACGCGGATGGCATCTGCAATTAGATGAAGTGGTCCAGCCGCTCCTTGGCCTTGATCCACACTACCTGGTCCAAGACCACCGCCGAGGTGACCACCCGCATTGGGAAGGTAGATTCCTTGCAGGTAGAAATAACCTTGTCCCTGTTCGCCCGCTGCTGGAACAAAATTGCCCCAATAGTGAGGTGCACACACTAACAAGAGCGTATAAATCAGTGTTGTGTAAAAAAGAATGGGTTGTGTCGAAAAATGAACAAATCTCAGCATGTGGGCATGAATAGTGTGGTTGACCAAGCGGTTCCAGAGCCGGTGCTGACCCGAGATGGAGGGCAGTGTTGAAGAAAGGCGGTGGAGATGGCGCGATTTTTCTTCTATCCATGCATCGTATCCATTCAAGTGTCGTCGACCTGGTTGATTGTAGTGGATGGTCGTAGCGGCGTTGTCAGAGCCAAGCAAAGGATTGCTGGCCACCTCGTCGGATTTCCTTTCTGAGAGCATCAAGGCCGGGGGTGGACACGACTGAAGGTAAAGGGAATAGAGCTTTGGGAGTACAAGCATGATCAGAACCACTGCCAAATATCCCGTTGTAAACAACGTCTTGAGTAGCATTGCAATGTTGGCCCACATGATCCATTCAGCGACACCGCCATTTAAGCTCGAGCGCTTGCCATCGACGCGGAAGACAGACTTTGAAATTCCGACGCGACCATTGCCATCCATGACTTTGATTGAAAGCTCGTGCTCCTTGCCATCGTCGTAGACACTAGGGTCCCATTCGGCAACATAAAGAGGTAAGAACTCCTTTTCCGATGTCTGTTCTTCTCGCCGAGTACCAACAAACTTTACGGGGTTAGGGTGAACCTTTCTATCGATCAAGATCTCAGCCGTGATGTCGGGACGTCGCCGAGATCTTCCAGGGGTATTGTTGCTTGTTGTATTGTCCGTCCAAGCGAGGAATCGGATATGTGTGCTCTTGGCAATACGCCCAACAGGCTCATGATGAGGGATCATGTATCGTGAGTCCTTGGGGTTGGTCACCAACACAACAGGATTGGATGCAAGTCGAGGTCCAAGCTTGGGTCGTTTGCGTCCATGTTCATTGGGCTCGTCACTATCGCTCTCATCATCAATTGGCTCCAGCGGCCCTGGGTTAAGTGCAGGTGGAATGGTTGTCAATGGCATGTTGATATCAGCGAAAGAAATCATGTCGTGGTCCACTGCCATGATTCTATAAATCCCATTTTGCTTCATGTCGCCGACTTCCAGTTCTAAAAAGTGTGAGGGCTGGTATGATTGCAGAGCATCACCCATTCCTAGGAAGAGAAATAAAGAAAAAATAACGTAACGAAAGATAGAAATGATCGACATGTTAACTAATGTGATATATTATACACAGCATGTGGGTGCATGAAGACCAACAAATCAGATCACATACCCCATTTGAGCTTATGCAAATGACCACACATATAAACACTGAATGACTTTGATAGATCCGCAAAAGACTCTCCCTTAGATGTTTGTCCAAACACTGTTGTGGTCACTGGGTAGTGCGAGAACTAGTAGATATATATAGAGAACATGAGGAATATGGTTGATAAGCATATCATAAAAACAAGTCTCGAAGATATTCAAGGCGAGCAACGTGTGAGGAAGAAACTTACGACAAACGTATGGTTATTGCCCTGGCTGAGAGACAATCGCTTTGCCAGGTGGTCCATGTCTGGGGTTTCAAAGAGACCGAAAAAGTTGTACGGCCGAGCTGGACCTGGTTTGGGACTGGTTGAAATAATCACGATTAGAATACAACCTACGACAACAATGAAGATGCAAGAGAGCCACGGCTGTTTCTCATAACCTACCAAGAATCGATACCGATGAAGCCATATTTGCCATATTCGGTTTTGACATCAAACATGAAACCTGGCGTTCGGGTGGCACTCATCATAGCATACATATTTTGGTCGCTATTCCAATCTGGTACGTTGAAGCAGTCGTGATTGCCTCGAAGGTCATGCCAAAAGGTGCCATTCCGCTTCTTGAGAACGCCCGATTCCTAAGAGTAGAGTAGAAGGCAGGAGTAGGAAAAGTCGAAATGTTAGCGCCCAACTCCAAGCCAAAAAAAAGTCTCATCCTGCTAGAGGGTACGGCTACAATAATCATACCTCCAAGGCGTCCTGGTAGGTGATCCACTCTTCAACATATTGCGTCGAACCGACCAACTTCTTATCCTTTGCATCTGTGAGATCGCCTGTAACGACAACAAACGACGGGTTGATATAGGGCAGGGCTGTTGAAAGGAATGTGTAAAAGTTGGCAGTGCTGGCCTTTCTAAAGGTACTGATGTGTAAATCAGACACCTGGCAAGGTAGAGTAAAAGAGAGAGAAAGTCGATTAATCATTGTACTGTATAAAAGGGTTCATACAAGTTGCAGCCAATGCCTGTGTGTCACAAGAACAAGAATACTGGTTCGGAGAAACGGGTTCATTCTCCCGCGGCAAATGAAGGGGAAAAAATAGTTACCTGTACAAAAAAGAAGATGTTGTCTCTTGTACCGCCTATGACCGTATCATCGCTTCTGGCCGAACCATGGCTTGATGCATCTTCTGCCTTTCGCCCTGAAGTTGACGCAGTAGTTTCAGGTGACCGTCGTCCAGGGGTGTTGGAAGCTCGCATTGTGCGGGTTGCTATCCGGTCAAGGTACACTGCATACGACCATGCCGAAACAACTAGGACTACGAGAGGCGCAAAGGCACGGACAATACGCAAGATACTCCGGACGTTCCATGCAGATCCTATACTACTGCGTGTCTGCTTCGCCATCGTAATGACGCTGTTGCTGTGTTGTGGGGCAGTGAATTGCCTCAAGGATCAAATGTCTGAAATGGACGGAATTGGTTTAGGCTAGACAATGAGTGGGTACAAGGCACAAAGGGCCCTTACTAAGTGTACAATGAATGGATAAGGGAGAAATACTGTCAGAGGAAGAAAAGAGGGTGAAAAGGGCAACGGTTATAAGAAGGAGAGTATAGAAGAAGAGAACAGTAGAAAAGAGAATGGTTGTGAGGGCGAGATGGAGCACGGGAGAGACACAAGGAGAAGGTGGGCATGCACAAGTGCATCGCCCTTTTCCGTTTTGCTGTAACCAAACGGAGGGCGGAGCTTGCATCGTGGCTTCTTCTATCGCCACCACTTTTAAACATTCGTAAAAATCACTCTTTCAAAATGAAAACGAATGCGTGTCTGAATCTCTTTGATGCCGTGTAGCTCCTCCTGAATTATATTCTTACGATTGGCATTGCCCATGTCACGCAACACATTTCTCGACTTTAACGACCGCAGCACCCAGCCTACTTCCTCAAGGTTTGCGGTAGTAGGCGAAGGGGATCACAGTGACGAAGAGGATGTCAGCGGAAAGAGCAAGCTGCCCTTCTTGCTCAATGCTACCAAAGACAATAACAGCAGCAGGAGTGGCAACAAGGACAAGACACAGAGCTTGAGCAAGGACGAACGGGATGCTCGAGATGAAGAGGCGCTCTTGCAAGAGTTTCTCAAGAACCCCAAGGCGGCGCTTGCTCTAGCCGAAAACTATGTTCATGCCACCACCCAACAGGCCCGGGCACAGAGAACACCTCTCACCGAGATCACACCCGAGCCCGGGTTTGTCATCGAAACCAAAACAACAAAACCCAGTCAGAAGCCTCTCTTGACGTCGACTTCGGGATCCCAGGCCGTCTTACCTCAGGGCACAGCGTTCTTTATCAATGTTTGTTACTCGGACAAAATGCCGCCACCTACGAAAGCATCAGAAAAGGAGATCCAAAAGGCAATTAATGCTGAAGAAGGCGCCACCTACCAAGTCCCATTTTCGATCAGTGAGCCTAGGCAATACCGGGATACATGTGAGTAACTGTGCACTCTTTTTTTTCTGTTTCTTCATGCATTACCTTTTTAATTTGCTTGCTTGACAGTCTTTATTGGGTATATGCAGTCATCCACATGTGGATAAAGATAACACAAGAGTGGATACCAAAGGCAGGAAAACCCATGGCTCACTCGCATATCGAATCTATTTTTGCACCTCAAACACAATAGTGGCGCGTACATATGTCGTTGTCGATGCCTGTATTCATCCAGAACCCTTCAGACGGGCGATGAGCGACTTGGACTACAAACTGTACATTATGGAGTTATCCATGGAATGGGTGGAAGAAAAATGCCATGTCGATCTGAACCGAGGTGAGTGATGAGTGGTGTTCAGCCCACTTTTTGGCTGCTTTGTAGATGTATATCGAATGTGTCCAGATCGAAAGGCCAACCTCTGCCGGTATGGCATCCGTTCCTGTATGTTTTTCTTACTTCATAGAGTTTGGCCTGCCTCCCATAAAGGCCAAAGACGAGCTTAAGAAACGACCCGTACTTCTTCCCAAAGCACCCGCTATCCAAGAGCTTCCTACGCCCGAAGCGAGCACAGTTTTACCCCCTGCAGAGCCATCAAAGGAAACCCAACAAAAATCCATTCCTACGGATCAGACTACGGAAAAAAATATTTACGTTCCATCAAAGGGCAAGACGGATATTGTTCCAAAGTCGCGATTACTACCAGCTTCGGACGGAACTCTTGGCATTGTAGTTGAGATTGAATTGCCCAATCATGTAAGTACTGTTGTCTATACACGTTTGTGGATACCATCTTTTTTTAAAGCAGTGGCCTAATAATGTGTCCTCATTTTCAATTCCCATTTGTTGTTCTGGACTATAGTCGACTGCCAAAGACATTACAATTGACATTGTATTGCCAGATCGGCTTGTAATGCATTCAAAGAGTCAGGGTATCTCAATTGATGGGGGAAAAGAATATCACGCAGAAGTAGACTTGCCCAATGAGCCCGTCGACCTCGCCACATTACGAGCGGAGTTCCACCGTAAACGAAAAATATTGCGCATATACACTTTAAAAAAGCGGCGTGGATGATTTTCGTTTTTTGCGCGAATAGTTTCTTATTGGTGCAATAAAAGATGAGTATGCCATGAGCAAGTTTATGGAGTAAGGATTTGTTGTGGATTGATATCCGTTTCGCAACGTGGAAGTGGATCCTTGACTATTTGCTCCTTCAGCGCCAGCGCAACTTTTTTTTTTGATGAGATGAGAAAGTTGAGCACAAACACGGGTTAGTCTGTATTTTGATGGTGGTGAGCGATGGAGATGAAAAATACGCCGTTTTTTTTCTCCGACAGCACCCTTATACCATCTTACCTGTCGCAACCGGAGCTTTTCCAATAGACTTGTTGTATTCATTGGCTTTGAGTAGGTAATTGTCGTAGTAACTGTGCAGTTGGTAGGCGCAAAAGAAAAAATATGCAGGATACGAGATGAAGCATTTTTACTTTGTACAAGAAAAAACACGTACTGTAGGATTCAACATATACTATTTTAGATTCTTATGCCTTACCCTTTACCGTGACCAAGACGTGTGCCTACAGTATCAAACGCCAACCCTGGCATGATAATGAGATCCAGGCCTTGGGCCTCGAGCGCATTTTCGCGCACTTCATCAAGTCTAGGTTCCGGGATCTTCCAGCTGTTAAGCGGAAGGGACACAAAGTCCTCCCAGGAAGTCAGCTTTACCATATCCATGATTGAACCATCGCATCTGGGGATATAACAATTTTTGTCTGAGAGATAGAGAGAGTAAGGCAGATTAAGGAATGGGTTATATGAGTAAAGCCACGTTTCTTTTTTTCATGTAAAGCGCGCAGAATGCAGCTAGTTTCTCGTCGTGATAGCTTACTCTGAGCGAGGAGATCGCGAATGATCTCTCTGGTATCAATCTCTCCATGCATACTGATGTACACGCTGACATTCTGGCTCTCCTTGTACACTTTGAGGCTGAGTAGCTTTTCTGTGACAATAGCCGCTATTGATATGGCCAAGGCAAATAAAAAAAGAGGATCCACATTAGTCTTGATGGGAAGAGTCTGTGCTTATCACGTCTCCATGCTCCTACTTTTTTGAAAGACGTCCTTAATAGCTGTTTTTACATACATTGGCGGTCAATTTCCTCTGCTGAGAGCGCCGCAAGTCGCTTGCGCATGTCCTTGCGGACAGTGTTCTTCAATGCACGTAATGCGGGATTCATGTCGGGTAGGAAATGAACAGGATGAAGGCGGGACAAAGGGGCATTGGGCCGTGGCGGACAAACTTCTTAGTTTAGTCGCATTAAGGGTTGTGTCCGACACGTCCGCACCCGATATCACTATTTTCGCGCAGATGTCTCAATTTTTCAAGCAAGGCCCAAGCAAGGGTCTTGAACAATAAACCTGGCGCGTGAAGAGGAGACATAACAAGTAAAGGCAAAAAGAGTAGGAGGAGAGAGTTCCATATTAAGAGCCGCTACTGCCCTACATGCCAATGAACAGTGGCTCTCAACAAGAAGGGGGAGGAAACCAGTGTCACATTCGATGAGACTCTTAGGACTGCCAGGAGAGAAACGCAAAAGGAGACAGAAAAATGAGATAAAGGGGAGAGGGTAGGGGTGTGTGTCATTGGTTGGCGACAATAGACCTGAGTAGGTTGTCTAAAGTGTCCCATCTAGACAAAAAAAATTGCGCCTCCCCCTCATCTCCCCTCTGCCTCTCTTTGATTTGCCTTTGCGCACAATTCAAATAACGGGAAAAAGGGCACTCAACTTTTTCTGCCCTGTCAATCCCCACATGAGAAAAAAAAAGCAGGGCCCAATAATTGGTTGGATGAGAGAGGAAGACCCCGGTCCGTGTGCGTTTTATGCATCTGTTGAGGACGTCCATGCAAAAAATCCGGCGTTTTTGTGCTCTCCTCTTATCCCCCTTGTACTCCCTGATAGCCGTTGGCTTTCTTATTTCTTTTCTCGTTACATTTCTCGCTTCGAGCCAGCTATGCATATTCAAGGCCAACAAATAACAACAAACAATGACAACAAACAATCCGACAGTAAAAAGCCATAAAGCCTGGATTCAAACGTTTTTTCTTTTATTTAGCATGTCTGGTATTTGGCTGCTTACTTGCTCACCGCCCGTTACCAGCCCAAATATGGACACAGTTTCGTGTAAACTTGCATCCATAGAGCTGAACAACCGGAATGGAATGATTACAGTGTTTATTGTCCCGAGAATAAGAATGAAAGAGATTGGAAGAGAAAAAAAGTCGACATTGAGCTAGAGAGTTTGCACCAAGTTAGTGACATGTTTTTTGAAAGTGCTCTCATGCACCAACAGTACTTTTTCTTGTTAGCCTCCAAAATAAAATAATATACGGATCGTCGCACAGCCAAAGTATCCGATGGAGATATTGGGAACTGGCTCTTTAAGAGGTGTCTGGTACCTAAATTTAGCTCCCCTTTTGGGGCATTTCTTTCTATTCACCTGTTATACAAACAGGTATATTCTCTATGTGCGCTACCAGATCAATCCCAACAGCGTATTTAGTTGAGAGAGACAGAGATGTGAACACATGGGTGGGGGGTGAGAATAGGTAAATGAGCGAACAAGGGTAACAAGAAGAATAGTGCGACTCATTTTTCATTCATATTACCTGTTCTTTATGTGAAAATGCTTTTTGGAACGATAATAAAACGGATTGAAGCATGCAAAAAAAAGGGGGATTTGTCGTTTTCATACACCATAATTGATACCCTCGGAAGCATCTCCTTAACCCCTGTTGGCAATAAAAGAAAGTGAGAGAAGGAGCAAAAGAACAAAATGAAGAGAACCAAGCGGGCATGATTGGACGGTGGGCAATATGATGAAGAATATGGGAGAAGGAAAGTGGTGGTGGTGAGTAGGGGAGTTGGATGAAAAAAAACATGATTCGCGACGAACAAAAATCAGGGGAAGCACTAAAGAAACACCTCGAGCTCAAAAGAATAGGAAACAAGGACAAGAACCTGACCAATCCTCTGCTCTATCTGAGAGAGTGTGTATGAGCAGAAGAACTAGCAAGGAACGAACTCACAAATGACAAAAGAGACCCTAGCATCAGTATGATGAACGTTGTCAGCAAAAATATCAACAGAGGAGGAAAGAGAGGGGCGGCGCGGGGCAGATCAATGCTTGCAGGATGGATGTCTAACGCCCGTTTATTGCTTGCTGACCTATAACATGGGTGGAGGAGACACACGAACAAAAAAAAAGAAAGAGACTCGTTTCTGTCCACTCCTTAGAAAACGCGCGATTTCTTCGAGTATAAGGAGAGAGAGAAAACGAACTAGCAACCGATGAGAAGAAGATGCTATAGGAAAAAAAGATGGACAAAAACAAAGGGATAAGGAATGGATGAGAACTGACTCTGGGCAATTGGCACTGTGCACGTTCTGTCGAGCTGTTTTACTCTGCTTCACACCTTTGATACACGGAGCACCTCTCTTCTGTCTTGTTGGGTGGCAAGCAGATTTGAGGGTGTATACAGAAAAGAGAAGGTTTAAAGGAGATAGGGAGTGTGTGTACGTGCGCGTGTCTTAGCGGCCATCTTCATCCAGCATCAGACTCGAGGGAAAGAGAGAACCAAGATCCAGAGATCATTTGTATTCTGGCTGGCTGCAATCTCACTTGAGTCGCTCTCGCGTAGAACATGTTCTCTGAGACACATGGGCTGTATATGGTTGCCCAAGAGGCTAATCCAACAGCAAGATTACTCATACAAGCAATGTAAATATAGGGCAAGCATTTTTCGCTGTTGCAAATTTGGACAAGGCACAATATAACCTCGCATTCTTTTTCGAGATAAATTTGAAGGAGCACAAAAATAAATATCCGCGCTGACAGTTGTGCTACAGCACTTGTTTGCTCGCTTGCATTTTCCCTGCTAGTGGTTTTTTTTTTTTTTGCGAGCCATGGTGGCATAGGAGAGGGACGATAGACATGCACCAAAAAATAAAGAGTAATAAATAAAGAAAGCAAAGATGCAGGATTAATGGCGTGTACTTATGCAGGTGTTTGCTCAAGTTACCCACATGGGGAATGATGTGGGACGAATGGGAGGAGGCCAAGAGAGGGACAGAGATGGAGGTGTTAATCGGGCCCAGAAAAACGGAAGCAGACAGTCTCGAGTCGAGTCGTGGAGGGACAAAGTGCACAATTGAATTGAGCAACAACAACAACAAGATTGCGCGCCAAAAGGGAGGGAACCTTTGGCTCGCTGGCTCGCTCCTTTTTTGTCTAAAAAGCACTGCAGCAGACAGCAGCAGCAGGCAAATTTCGTCTGCTCCTCACTCTTTTCCCTCTTTAATCATATACTCACCCATTCATTCATTCATTCACTTTAATCACTTCACTATTGCTCCCTGCCTGCCCTTTTTTCTTTTTTATGATCTTTCTCTCAGCTACATCCACTTCTTCTCTTTCTTTCTTTCACCTTCTTCTTCCCTTTTGCTCTTGTCGTTCTTCCTTTGTCGCGCTTCCTTCTCTTTGCATATCGACTTAAAGTCCCTTCATCCATCCCCCTCCTCTCCCCCCTTCTTACGCTTTTCCTTACACACTGCAACCCTTTTTTTGGAGTTAGCGCCTTGTGCTCCATACTTTAGTATTCTGTCATCTACCCACACCACATTTGCTCACCCACTCACTTACTCACTCACTCGATCGGGTGTCTTTCTCTCCCGCCAAACAACATACACACAACACAACACATCCTTCTTCACGATACTGTTTCTCGACACTCTCCTCCTCTCCACCTTTTCGGTCCCACAGAACTTATCCTGTCCCATCCCAAGTCGTACACACACACACACACACTTTCTCTCTCCACTTTTGTTTCCACCAAAAGGGGGTCTTCGTCTCTGCAGGGATTGACCTAAAATAAGCAACCTCTTGTAATAACAACAACTCTCACCCCCTCCTTGACTCAACTGCTGCCACCTTTTCAACACTCCCATTCGTTCCCGCCTTCTCTCATTCCTCATTCAGAATCCAATGCATTGAATGCATGTGAGATAACTGAGCAAAAAAGAAAAAAGATAAAAAAAATTAGAGAGAGAGAGCAGGAGAGAGCAACCTCAGAGTACACTTGGACTTTCACAAATCTCGTATGGGCCTCTCTTCCACCAAATACACTCAGCATTGACCAACAAAACAGTATTTTACCCAACTCACTGCCAACAATCCTTGCACTCCTATTCTGTGTGCTGTGATTGTGAGTGTGAGTGTGTTCTGGGCGTGTGTCCTGATTACCCAAGCCTTTGGAATCGACGGTAGCTGGCGTGCCTAAACTCCATTTGTCTAGGCCCCTCACCAGTGTCTGCTGCCGCCGCTACCGCTGCTGCTGTTGCTGCCGCCTCTTCAGCTAATCTCAGGCACTGTGCGCCAAATGAGCAGCAGCAGTACAGTCCCCTTCTCTCTTCCAGCGGTACCTTTATCCTCGACAGAAGAACCTCAAAATAACCGTGGTGGTACCTCTAGCCACGGTAATGAAACACCATTGTCTCTGGTGTACACCTCGGCAACCGACACCCCACAGCAACAACGTCGCGACTTTCAGGAACAACCTTATCAACTAGAGGACGACTTAACACACGTCTTGTCTCAGACTCATTTCCACCGTCATCAGCACCAACATCCCAGCTCCCGGTCACCGTCGCCAGATCCTTTACGTTCTAGTCTCAACAAGGAGCTGGTTGTGTCCCAGCAACATTCGCACCCGTCCTATCACAATACAACGGCCGCCGCTGTTCTCACTACCAGTACAGCTACCATAGCCATTGTCGATTCCCGCTCACCTTCCTTCTCCGCTGCAACTGCTTCTTGTCGTCCTTCGTCGCGGTCCTCATCTTCTTCTGCACCACACCACCACTACACAACATTCTCACCCAATCTTGGCGTGGCTGGTGCCGAGATCCTGTCCACAGTCAACTTGGAAGACTTCTCGCCTTCGACCATCGCAACAGCTACCTTTGAGAACTTTGATCATCCGACAGCTGTTACTGTAGCAGTGCCTTCGTCTCCTTCGCCATCCCCTCCTCCTTCCCCCTCCCATCGAGTACCAAGGACGTCGCCCTCTTATTCTCCCCACACAGCTGCCCGCCAGGGCAGCATCTCCCTCACCCATCCTCATTCTTTCACACCACTCAGCCCGAAACTTGCACATGATCCTGCAAATACAGCAGAATACATCCAACGGCCGTCGATCGACCACTCCAATGATGCACCATCACACCTTCCCAATTCCTATTCCACCACTCAAACTCTCTCTGCAACAGCAACCGAATCACCGACTGTTGTCGATACCCACACAGCAGACAGTTTTACATGGCAAGAAAGTAGCTTCTTCTTCGTGCAGGCTACACATAGCTATCATGCTGCAGACGAGACTTTTCTCCCTCTCACCCCTCTGCAGATCATCAAAGTCACTGCATGCGAAGAATCGGGATGGTGGTTCGGTCAATGTGAAGGCCGTCAGGGGTGGTTCCCGAGTAACCACGTCGAGCGTGTGCCCGATGGTTTCGAAGCAGAGGTAATCATGCGTCTCTTTTGTACAATGATGTACCTTGCATAGCAAACTCGTACCGATTCTGACCTCCACTTTTTTTGTGTTACATCAAATCTGCAGTACTCGTCACGCCCTACCTCGGTAATTTAAACTTTTTTGTACAAGTTGCTTACCCACTTCCCAGCTTATAGTGTTCTAACCTCAAATTATTCTCCGGGTCCCCATACTTTTTGATATTTCTCCGCGGCTATGGTAAATGGTGTTTATGTTTTTTTGCATACAGATTACTTCCGAGGAATATGCCGAAATCAGCACTGGTATCGATGGCGTAGAATTACAGTACTTTGGCGGGAAACTGTCCGACAATGGCCCTGTGTTGATGGGAGGTTCGTGGACGAGCACTCGCGTCTCCCAGCAGCCTTTGAGCCCACGTCGGCGTGGAGGGAAACGTTTGGCTTTCCCATCGCGCCTCTCCTTCATCGCGCAGTCTTCCAGCAATCCGTCTTCGCCAGTTGAGATGCTATCCGTCCATCCACATGACCAAGTACCCGTGTCTTCTGCTGAGACTTCCTCCGTCTCTGTAGAGTCCAAATCTGGAGCAGCCACCAATGTCCAAGATCAGGGGCTGTTTACACTAGATGATTTTGTTGGAGAGATCAACTTTCACCTCAGGAACCTGGAGCAAGCAATCGAACGCAAGGAGACATCTCGCTATCTGCCCCTAATCTGCAACATGATGTGGTGTGTTCGGACGCTGTTTATGAGCGCTGATGTCTATGATCGCGACAGCGCCACACTAGCAAAATATCCTGAGATTGGCAAGTCCCGAAGGACTATCCTGCTGGCGTTCGGCAAGATCTATCCACAATGCTGGATTGCCAATGGAGACCGAACTGGTTATGGTCCCAAGGAGCGCCAGATGGCAGCAGATAAGATGGGTCAACTTGGACAGCAGATTGCTCGTGGCATCAAAAACTTTACAATCCGTGCTAAGAAGTGTGGACTGCAGGTCAGCTTGCCAGGACACGCGTTGAGAATGAACGACATGGACTTCACAGCCTTTGATGCCAAGGATGCCATGGCAGCCCTTGGCATCAGCGCCAAGGAATACTGCGATTCTACAGATCCAGGCTTAACATCGCTTGCAGCCGTATCACTCAACAATGGTTCGACACATAGTCTTTCTTCCAACTCTGGCGGCCAATCATCAGCCATTCGAACTCGCCGCCGCGTCTCTCGTGCCAACTCTGTCAAGGGCTTTAAATCGTTCAACGCCATTCGCCAGCTAAGGGCCGAGCATGCTTCCAGATATGTAGCAGCAAAGGTCAGCATTGAACACTTGATCGCCGAATTAATGGAGTGTCTGAATGACGGCGAACGTGTACAGGATCTGGACAACATTATTCAGCGCTCAATCCAGGCATCACAGATGGTTACCATCTTTTTAGCTAGTATGGATGAAATGAAGGCGAAGAATGTATCGAGCAACAATACGGATCAGAACAGTGGCAACGGCAATAATAGTAAGGATGCTTCTAAGCAGCGAGCAGAATTATCGCGGACATTAAAGGAACTTGCATCATTCATTGAGTCACTGGATCGTCGACTTGCAGATACCCTTCAGGAAGAACGCTTCACGACAGAAAATATACTCAATCACCTTATGACCCTAACATCCAACATTCTTCGATGTCTGCTCGACATGGATGTCCCTCGCCGTTCATCATTCATTTCACAGGACTGTAACCCGGCCTCAGACTTTTACGCTGGCATACCATCCGCGGGCTCGCGCGGCCCTGGTGACAACGGCGGTCGACTCTCAGTGTCACAGTCTCGGTTGCATCAGAACAATGGATCCGCTTCATCGACTGGAACCGCCAAGGCGGCGTCAACTGGCTCGAAGAGCACTGCTTCAGCATCAGCGCACTCTAGACCCCCCACTTCCCCAGCGTGCAATATCATGTCCTCTGGTGGTGGCAAGTTATCCTCTTCTGCGATCACCCATGACCTGACTGGTGATCACAGCACGGAAATCGAGTCAAACATGGGATCTATTGCGTTTAACGGCAATGGAAAGGACTCCCTCATGTTGGACCCTCGTATAACTTACGGCGAAGCCTATGGTCCTGAGGGTCATAGTGCAGAACCATATCGTTCCACACATGATTCAGCAGTGGTCATGCTAAGTAGTGAAAGCACACCGCACCAGAGCCTTTTGACTGGTCCACGCAAAGCTGTCCAAGCCACTATCCTTGAGCAGCCATCCTCTCCATTAGAGATAGAAGGTAATATGGATTCTTGTAATACTCTGTTGCGGTATTTGATGGAGAATGTTGTTTCTTACCATCTATTGAAACCATTGGATTATTGATAAATATTCAGATGTCATTGAGTGGACTGCCGATTTCCCTCAATCGTGTTCTGAAGGCCGTATTGATGAGCTCAAGGTCCTGCCTGAACAGATTGTAAAGAATGCAACACCCGTCATTGAGGAACAGCCAAGGCCGTCTCTCGAAATTAAAGAAATTAAAGTAGCACACAGTGTGGTAGAGGTAAGCACTGGAACTCAGAGTTATTCTGAGGTTTCAGAAGAAGCACCGAGCAAGGGCTTTGCCTCTAACAAAGAAGCTGCCACAAAGTCCTCGCCTGCTTCGCAGTCATCTGCTACGCTCACATCAGTGACTCCGCATCACACGGCAGTGTCTCCTTTGAGCGTTGTTGAATCAACACCATCACCGATCACGGACTCTACCTCAAAAGCAGATATGGCCGAGATTCCACCCCCATCCATGCGGAATCAAAGGCCAAGACGGTCTGCAACTTCCACTCCAGTACCAGTGGATTCGCCAACGACATCGCCAAGGACTGGCCCACAAACCACGCGGAGGCGGCCTCCTCGGATGACCCCAACAGAAATGGAACCAGAACTTACACGCAGCCGCTCTCCAAGCAGCCCCAAGCAGCCCACTGCTTCCACTCCTACCTCTCCATCCAATGGAAATAAGGCCAATAATACTCCCAAGATACCCGGCTCTACTGCCATCACCTACACTTCCATTGTACCAGTCAAGGCTGAAACGTTCACTATTGTCCAAGAGCCAGAGCTGCCTCAAGAATATCTCAATGCCACTGGATTAGGTATCCAGATGCCGGCTGGCCCTTCGAGTCCTACTATGGGCACGCGTCTGCCAAGGCGACCAACCTCGCCAGCAGTTGAGCGCACTGGAGTAACTCGGTCTAACGGAATCTCACGCGCCAAGTCTCCTACTCTGACATCGCCAAATGTTGGACGCGACACTGTGTCGTCGCGCAACCGGCGTGCTGACTCCTCAGTGGCCCAACCAGCATTGGGTGGTGCTACGCCTGCGGCAAATACCCAGTCAACGAGAATGAGTGGCTCAGGCTCTATGATCAAGTTGTTTGGCAGTTCGAATCTCCAGGCACCTACCTCGTCCCGAAGGCGCAGCTCGTTGGTGGCGTCTAGAGCCTCTTCTGATCAACAACGCATCAGTGGTGGGGCTTCTGATGATCATCCACCTCCTCCTCCGCCAAAGCGAACCTCGCGTCAAAACAGCGCAGAACCAGCTGACAAGGAGAATACCACACCCGGTACACGGACGAGCGCCTTAAAGCGCTCTACGCCTACTCCTAGGTCTCCTTCGCCATCTTTCGTAGCGCAGACATCGTCAAGAGACTCCCAACAGTCAAAGCTAAAACAGCACAGCACACGCCGCGACAGCATTCAGTCGATCCAGAGCAATCTGACGGCCAGTTCGCTCGATTTTACAACTAGCCGAGGTGATCCGACGCTCTCTGCTCAGCGGGCCACACTGACCAGGTCTCCGCGAGCTTCGCCAGTCACGAGCTCAAGCCAGTACGCACCAAGCATTCAGAGTAACAAGAGTCACCGCCTGTCCAACGACAGCCATCATCACCAACATATGCCTCCTTCAACGTCCACATCGTCATCAAGGATTTGGCGCGATCCTCATCACTTCCAACAGCAGCAGCAGCAGCAGCAGCAGTCGCAGTTGGCGCCTGGCGTTATGCATCGCGGGCGGACGAGCGAAGATGTTCCATCTGCTCGTCATAATGGTCTGCCTTGGTTCCTGGATCATGACCACGCGCCAGAGGAGGTGCTTTTTAGTGATGAGAAGGTTCTGCAAGCTGCCACGCTTGAAGCTATGATTGAAATCCTGACATCGCATCGTGGCTCACCTGGTAATAATTCTTGGCGATCTACTCTTCTTTCGATAACCAAATATGAAAATTGCTTACACCAACACTAACAATCACTTTGGACTACATGTTTGTTTTCTATAGATCCTTCTTTTGTGACCACATTCTTTGCTACCTTTCGTCTGTTCACTACACCGGTCGAGCTGACCTCGATGCTGGTAGCTCGCTTCCAAAAGAGCCCTCCCGCTGGTTTAAGCGAAGCAGAGCTGAACGTGTGGAAGAAGCAAAAGCTTGAGATCATTCAGCGTCGTGTTCATATTGCGCTCAAGACCTGGCTTGACGGCTACTGGTTCTCGCCCAAGGACCGCGATGCTTTCAAGCCCATCATGGAATTTGTCACAACAGATATGATGGCAGCTTTGCCAACACAAGCAGGACGTATGCAGGAAATGCTGAATCAATGGGTAAGTGTTTGAAAATCACTGTATCATGTACGATATTCTGAAGCTACGGCACAAGTAGCATACATCTATAATACTAATGATTTATTCCATTTCCTTTTCTGCATCCATAAAGTCCACCAGGAGGCAGTCTCTTAATGTTAGTGCTCCACAGCGTCCAGGCTCGCTGACTAAAGCACAGTCGTGCGACCGCGTACATCAATTGGCGAATGGTACACTCTCGTCTCTGTCTTCTATCTCGTCCTCATCCAACAGTAACAGCATTACCTCTGGATCTGCGACGGTGCGTGAAACCAGCTTTGACTATCGGTCGCTCAAGGGTACACGAAAGAGTATTCGGCGTGGTATTGGACTCGGCGGGCGCGACAGCATCTACACTAAAGGCCCACCAGCACCACAAATGACCAAAAGTCTGTTGAACGCGCTGATGAAGGAAGAGACAATGCGCCTAGTGCCTGTGACAGACATTAAGCCAGTTGAGCTCGCCAGGCAGCTGACTCTGTATGTCAACAAGCTGTTTCTTGCTATCCCATATCTCGAGCTCCTCGACGAGGAAAGACCCAACTGTCCCAAAATGATCCAGACCGCGAACAAGGTAAGATACATTGTTTCAGAGTAATATGTCGAACAAGAGTCTGGCTACATTTATAGACGAGACATTCATATGTACATATTTTCTATTTCTTCCATGGTCTTATGATACCATGTTATATCCAGATTACGGCATGGGTGACAGATACCATTGTTGACGAGCAAGACGTCAAGAAACGCATTAGTGTTCTGAAGTACTGGATTGAAGTGTGCGAGGTACGTTCTTGCAGCTTGAATGAGAGCATCCTGTTTCACATGAATTGTAGTTTTTTTGGCGCCTGTTTTTTCATGCTCACAGAGTATCTCTGTATTTTTTTCCCCTTATCTTTTGCATTTTATTTCTGGTTATGGCAAACAAAAATATAGGAGTGTGTCAAGCTCAACAACTTTGACTCACTGACAGCAATTGTTTGTGCCATCGAGTCTACACCCGTCAAACGCCTAGACATTACATGGGAGGTAAGATATATGCACAATGCACTATATGCGGACATAACTTCTTTTTTTGTAAACGACATTTTTGCTCTCAGGAAGACTGTACTGAATACAATTTTTCATGATTTCTTTCTCCCCATCATGCTAGGGCGTGAACAAGGGTTACAGAGACCGCCTTGTGCAATTGCGAACCATGATCTCTAATGAAAGCAATTACAAGGTGTATCGAGCCAAACTGAAGGAAGTACAGGCACCTTGTATTCCTTTCCTTGGTCTGTATTTCACTACTGTGACGATGATCAAGGATGGTAACTCGATGTACAAAGATCCCAATGTCAAGAGCATCTTGCCAGCCTCCCGACAGTCACATACCTCTTCGCGCGTTTCTGCATCCTCAGCTGTGTCGATGAGCAGTCAGAGCACCGCGGTTGCCAGCAGTACTAACGTATCACCGTTGTCGTCGTCGACACTGCCATCAACATCGCCAGCTCCATCATTGCCCAAGCCAAAGTTGCTCCGCTACGCTCGCTTCTCACGCCTAGCGACGACAGTGCTCGAGTTTCGGAATTTCCAGGGACAATACGAGTATCTCGAGGTGCAGCCACTGTTGAACTACATTGAGCACAAGCTCAACAGCACAGATCCCCAGGATTCGGAGCGCAACTACCGCAAGAGCTACGCAATCGAGCCACGGTATCAGCATCACCCCCCAGGAGCACCTCCAGGCACGGCACTGCCACCGCCCAACCACTATCGACCGATACCGACATCGTACTTGCAGCAGTCGGCCAGTCCTCCATCTGCCCTAGCTGGATCATCTGCATCGTCCACGTCCTCTTCTCAATCGAATCGAGCCCATCTCCATCAATCCATGCCGTCCCAGCCTTCGTCCAGTGTACAGCATTCCCGAACATCCTCCCAATCCTCCAACAACCCTTCGAACGGAGGCATGGCCACGGCAGGATTTAATCCTCACCACTCGCATCCGGTGCCTCCACCACCCAAGGTCCCCACAACCAAGCCTAATAAGTTTTCGCGGCTCTGGAGGAGTGGTCGTACGTATAGTAAACAGGCATAAAATAACAACAAAACATTGCACATTATATATACAGCTTTCATCCACTACACAACTGTTCATATTTGGGACGCCCGAGTGAAAATGTATCTATTACCTGTCTTTGCCAAATTAGAAGAAGATGGTACGGCCATAGTAGGATGATCGCCTTCCAGACGAAAAACGCATTCCAGATGATCCATGAGCAGGCAACGACAACACAAAATCATATATGTATGAATCTAACCCCGGTATCCTTGGCGCACCTTTTCGTCAGCATACTGAGAGCGCAGTGTAACCCTCCATCATCATGCATCGGCTACTGATTGCCTGACTGTCGGCTATCAGAACACGAAAATGACATCAAGACGATATTGTGCACTTGGAGTGAAAGAACATGAAAGTCTCTGTTTCTCATCACTTTTTATGTTGCAGTGAACAGGTGGGGAATGTATTACGATCAAGAAATCCATGTCTCTATTGTTCTCTACGCCCTAACAATGCCATCTTGACGTTCGTAATATTGTATCCATCCTTTTGTCTCAGCCTTCGAGAAATAGTTGTACCACTAGCTTTTCAAATCATCACTGTTTTATAGTCTCCATGTAATGTATTTAGAACTAATACACATGTATTGTGGAGTCCCTCATATGATTTGAGTAGCATGCTCGTTTCTTGCCCAATCCTGAGCTAACATGATGTCATCAAGTTGTGTGGTTTATCTCCAGTTGTTAGTATACATATATCCTATAGTTAGGAGCCCGAAGACATGTTTTGTAGTCCTTCAATGACATCAAAACTTGGCTCTCTCAGGCAAGTTGCGGTATGACGATGGGCATATTTCAAGATAGGTTATATAGTCGATAATATACCGCCATGTGATAGCATGGGTTTCGACTATGAGGAGTCTGTGGCATTACAGGACAGTTTTGAGATAATTCATTCGGTAAAACTGTGGTTTAGGTTGTCTGTCATTTCTAACCCTGCTTTACAATCTAGGAATTTGTGGGGACGCTATCCAATCCTCGAAGAATGAACAATGTGTAGACTTTCGAACAGAACTACGCCGCAGTATTACTGTGGCACCAAAAAGTAACAAACCACGTTGCTCAAAACCAGCCTAGTAACATGTACCAGTTAAAGATCGTCTGAACCTATGCTTCTGAACCCGTGTAGTGATATGAACTGTCGGTAGAACAAAGGGCGGAAAGAATCTTGAGCCATCCGTCAGTTGTGTAGCTGGGAGAAATACAAACGAAGCTAAAATAATTTCTTTATTGCACCTCGTAATAATGTTAGTATATCGACAGTTGGTAACCCAGGGTCTTGACACTGGATTATTTGCCGTCTCAGGCGTTTGCACAAAAGTTGTGTGTCAAGGATGCGATAAGACGAGTAAACAGACCATTCAGAGATAAATGAAATCAACTGAAAAGGATCGTGCTGCAATGCTTTCGGTCGACTTTTTTTAAGCCTTCCGAATGGAATACATTGCGATACAGCAACCCAACAACAAGCGCTGTAGACTCACCATACAACATGATATTTTTCGAGCGCTTTGGCTTTCTTTTGAGAAGAGAGCATCGTTTAACAAATCACCACTTTTCGTACTTCTACTACCTTCTCTCTCTCTCTCCACGCTTGGCAGAGATAGTGGAGAGTGTTTCACCTGTACCTTGTTTCCCGCACTTGCTACATGCTCTCCATTCCACCTGCCCCTCATTCATCTATCCAGCGATTGTTCATCCAACATCACCTCATCCACCTATTCCCAAAGAACCATCGCTCTGTCTACCTGCCTCATTAACGCTGTCCACATCACCAAACAAGACTGCCAATGGTAAGATACCCTTCTTGTCGCGTATATTTCCATACTAGCTGGGATTTCCCTCCAATAAGACTCACCGTGATCCCGCACCGCTCTCTTTGCTCTCCTCTCGCGTTCTCTGGGGTCACATTCTCTTACTAGTCACAGCCGTTGATCCTTGGTCGGTTAATCGGTGATGGCGCTTATGGCACTGTATATCATGCAAAATGGGCGACTCGCCGCGTGGCGGTCAAAAAGTTCAAGCTGACGCAGTCTGAAGCAAGACAAGCGACAGCCATCCAGTCCGAGATCAGCGTACTGGAACGTCTTCGTGATAAACACATCATTCAATTCTACGGCAAGGAATACCACGACGACCACCTTGTCCTCATCATGGAATTTGCCGACGGTGGCAATCTCAGCAGCGCTATCGAGGAGCGCCGACTGGACTGGCCAGCGCGGAGACGGATCGCGCAGGAGATTGCACACGGACTAGCGTACATTCACCACGAGAACATTCTCCACCGTGATCTCAAAAGTGCTAATGTGCTGCTGACACAACATTTGGAAGTCAAATTAGCGGATTTTGGACTGGCGCTTGTCAAGACTAGATCTGCATCAAAGTCAAGTGGTGGCGCGCTCAAGGGCACACTGCGCTGGATGGCACCTGAACTCTTTTCCAAAAAGCCTCAATATTCAACCAAATCGGATATGTTTGCCTATGCCGTTGTCCTGTGGGAGATGGCTGCCAATTGCACCATGCCCTTCCAGGACCAGTCGGACAACTCTATGGTCGCTATGCTCATTGGTCGTGGCGAACGCGAGGAGGTGCCCGAGGATACCCCGGATGAATACCATGAGTGGATTATACGTTGCTGGCATCAGGAGCCAGCACTTCGACCCGAGGCAAAGGAGCTTTTCATGGACGATTTTGATGAGTCGGACGAATTCAGCCATTCCCATGATCACCATTACGACGGCGTCGGATCTACCGTCGAGTTGACTGAAGAGATTCAGCGAATCAATATTTCACCACACTTGAGCGACAGCCCAGCTGGAAAGTGCAGTAGCAACAGCAGCAATAGCAGTATGATAAGTATTCCTTCCCCAATGACAGACGAACTACATGCGCTTCACCACCAAGCAATGCATGAGAATTCTGTCGAGGCCCAATACCTGCTCGGCCTTTTGTATGAAAAGGGAGAGGGAGGCCTGGATAAAGACGAACAGCACGCGTATCAGTGGTTCCATCGAGCAGCGATTCGCGGCCATGCCAAGGCTCAATTCGCTGTCGCGAATAGCTACTATCATGGCCGAGGCACCCAGCAGAGGCTTACTGAGGCTGTCTTCTGGTGTCGCAAGGCCTCAGAACAGGGCTTGGCCGAGGCCCAGAACCATCTGGGCTTTATGTTGCAACACGACTATGGTATGAACGAAAGCCTTTTGGAGGCGATATCGTGGTACAAACAGTCGGCAGATCAAGGGTGCGCTGCAGGCCAGTACAACCTTGCGTGGATGTATTACAATGGACTGGGTACTGAAAAAGACTACAAAGAGGCGATGCGATGGTTCCATAAGGCCGGCGATCAGGGCCATGCCAGCTCCCAGGACTATCTTGGATACATGTACCAGCATGGCCACGGCGTTCCAGTGGACTATGAAAAGGCCAGGATGTGGTACGAAAACGCCGCCAAGCAAGGGTATACAGCCGCCCAGTGCAATCTTGGAGCCATGTATCGCGATGGGATCGGGGTCGAACAGAGTTACACTCAGGCGTTTACGTGGTTCCTCAAGGCGGCAGAGCAGGGCGATGCCGACGCGCAGAATTATGTCGGATTTGCGTACCAACATGGCCGTGGTGTCGCGTCGGACCCTGTCAAGGCTGTGGAGTGGTACCACAAGGCCTCTCTCCAGAACTTGGCAGCGGGTCAATACAATCTTGGGTGGATGTATTACACAGGATCCGGAGTCGAAAAGGATTACGAGGAGGCTTTCAAGTGGTTCTGCGAATCGGCGAACATGAATTATGCGGCGGCACAGGACTACGTGGGCCATATGTACCAGCACGGACATGGGGTCAATCTTGACCATGGCAAAGCTGGGGAGTGGTACCTTAAGGCAGCTGAGCAAGGGAATGTAGTGGCGCAACGAAATTTGGCTGCATTATACTGCGAAGGTCTTGGTGTTGAAAAGAACTATACCGAGGCATTGATATGGTATCGCAAGGCTGCTGAGCAAGGTGATGCAGAGGCGCAAAACACCGTGGGCTTTATGTACCAGCATGGACGAGGAGTTGACATTGACATGAAAGAAGCTGTGGTGTGGTACCAAAAAGCAGCCAATCAGGGCCTCATGGCGGGCCAATACAACCTTGCGTGGATGTACTACAATGGATATGGGGTGGATCAAAGCTATGGCAAAGCCATGGCTTGGTACCGCAAGGCAGCCGACCAAGGCCATACCGACTCTCAGGACTACATTGGACACATGTACCAGCATGGCTATGGTGTCGATGTCGACTTTGAGGCCGCTGTCTCGTGGTATCGCAAGTCAGCAGAACAAGGGAATGCTCCAGCGCAGCGCAATCTTGCAGCGATGTACCGCGATGGTCTAGGTGTTGAGCAGAATGATGAAGAAGCCAGGATGTGGTTCAGTAAGGCGGCAGATTTAGGTGATGCTGTTGCACAAAACAACTTGGGCTTTATATACCACCAGGGACGCGGTGTTGAGCCGGACCATCGCGAGGCAGCAGCATGGTACCGTAGAGCGGCGACTCAAGGGCATGTGATGGGCCAATACAACCTTGGGTTGATGTACTATAATGGACTAGGCGTTTCACAAAGTTATGCCGAGGCGATAAGCTGGTACCGCAGAGCAGCTGACCAAGGGCACGCGGATGCACAATACTACATCGGGTACATGTACCAGCACGGGTATGGGGTAGAACCAAACGCAACTGAGGCAGTAACATGGTACCGCAAGGCAGCCAATCAAGGGTATGCAGCTGCACAGCGAAACCTTGGATGGATGTACCGCAATGGACTGGGAACCGAGCACAACCCTACCATAGCTCTGTCATGGTACCGGCTAGCTGCAACACAGGGCGACGCCGATGCTCAGTATGCAGTTGGGGAAATATATGAGCTTGGGCAGGGCACCAACAAGGATATCCAGGAAGCCTACCAATGGTTCCACTTGGCGGCGTCTCAAGGTCATGTGGAAGCTCAGAGGCGTCTTCGCGTTGACGGGCCACAGAAGAGAAAAAGTATACTTAGAAGATTTTTGGGCTAGCGTTTAGAGGCCGTTTTTTTTGCCATTTATTATTTGATTATTTTATTTTGTACAATAGTGATAGCTCCTACTTTGGCTTAACTAATGATACGTTGACCCTACCTGCAAAAACATTTGGCAGGCTGAACCAGCGACTACTGCGAGCTTGATTATCCGTCCCCTCATAGGTAGAATTTGTTTTTTTTTTCTACTGATTGCATCCTGGAGGGTTTCAGAGAGAAATTCTGCCTTTGTAGCATGGACCAATGCTACACTCCACATAACACATTCATATGGCCATAATAACCTTCCCATCCGGCGTAATGTTAGCAGCAGATTGCATGCGAACACACCCCGGGCAAAGGTGAAAGTAACATCGAAAGCGGCACCGCTCCTTTGAGTCGCATCCGCGACCAGGACTAAGCATAATACATTGGACTCCTTTTGGGAATAATCCTGGTCCCTTTCCTCGATACAAGATAGACAATTTGTTTTACTTTTAAACAACGAGAATAAATCGCCAAGCCCGAAATAGGGAACCAGAATTACTCCCAAAGGCGCCCCACAGAGTATGCATCAGGCTCGGTTACCGCAGCGCCGTAGTGGGAACGATGCTCACCACTTGGGAAAGCTACGAAAAAAAAGAATTTAGTGTGACATCTCTTCTCTATCATTATGAGATACCTTCTACCACAACAGTACATCCAAAAGTTTCTTGTCAGGAAAATGCAGTGTCGTTCTTTTCGCCTGGGCAAACGCCATCAATATATACCATCACGCGGTAACCACACGCACAATATGGAGTGCCGCAGCGATTGAACCAGGGAATGTCCTCGTGCTTGCCCTTGGTTGCGCTACCATGTCGTCGTTCCCAAGTTGAGAAATTTGAAGAATGTAAAATGAAGAAAGTTGAAGCGAGGTAGGAAAAAAAAAGTCGGCAGAAGAACAAAAATACAGAAAATAAAATGTCAAGTGCAGGAACCACATACTGCACAGATCCAACTTCTGGGTTTTTTTATGAGCAAGTGATGTGCCTCAGAAGAGCTATGTATGGGAAGCTATGAGCGTATACTAAGACTGGCCATAATGCGTCACCTTTTTATATATATATATATTTGAGCAAGTGACGTGCCATAACTTTTTTTTTTTATGAGCAAGTGACGTGCCTCAGAAGAGCTATGTATGGGAAGCTATGTG
>JAAAIY010000129.1:0-85289 GCA_016098105.1 Actinomortierella wolfii
ACGCGACCATTATGGCACTTCGGTGACGTAATAGGTGAGCTGATGTGCTGATTTCTACTAGCTGCGAGTTGCGAAAGCAGAAACACGCTGTAACCACCCAAGGATAGAGGATAGAGGAAAGGCGTGCTAAGGCTGGCAGCGTCCAGTCTGCTGAAGCTGGATATGGAACAATCACCCTTGTAGGACGCGAATGGGAAGAGGAGGCTACTTCGTGCCCTCCTCTCTTTTATGACTCTTAATGAAGCAGGGTGTGAAGACGCAACTCAGCAGACAACAGACTGGGGAATGTGTAGGAAGGTTTTGAGTTTTTCTGTTGAAAGCGCTCCTCTTTCTTTGCTCGTGTGTTTTCCCTCCCCTCCGCTCCCCTTCCCTCCCCCTCTCCTCACCCGCAAGGCACAAAAAAAAAAGCAAACTCATTCAGAGAAAGGAAGGCTGCATGAGGGCTCGTCCGAGTATTTGTTCTTCCACCTCCATCACTTCTTCTCTTTTCTTTTCTTCCTTTTTCTCGACTCCAACGTTCACCACTCCTACCTCTCTTTCCCCACCCTCGTTGCTTGTGTCTGTGTCTGCTGCCTCGCGTCTCACCCGATCTTCTCTCAAGTCGATTCCGGTTGTCCGTGCATTCTCGTTGCATCATTCCCACTTCCTTCATACAAGCTCGCGCCATACTGCTTCTTGCTTGACTTCCGCTTCTCGTGCTGCCCCTGCCTCACTTGCTGGTCAATTGCCTGTTTTTCGTTTCACACCCTCCGTACCTTCTGGCAAAAACATTCACTTTCGCTGTTGGTCGTGTTCTAGACATACTTCAAGCCCATTTCGTGCCTCTTCTATTGCTTCGTACTCAACCATGGCCAAGACTATTGATGGAAAAGCGATTGCCCAGTAGGTGTTACCATTTGCCATCTTTTTTCTTTTCTTGAAGATCGCCTAGAACGTGTTTGAAGAAAAGACGCACTGATCTGATCCAACGCGCTGCTACCCCGCGTTAAATGTAGATCGCTCCGCGATAGCGTCAAGGCGCAGATCGAAGAGATGCGCAAGGTCTCGCCTACCTTCACCCCCAAGCTGTCAATCATCCAAGTTGGTGATCGCGAGGACTCGAGCGTCTATGTCAACATGAAGCGCAAGGCAGCTAAGGAGGTAACGTAACAGCAGTCTGCAATCAATTAAGATTGAATCACCATAAGCCCAGACCAAGCGGGGGAGGGGCGTCGTGTGAAAATTGCTCTCTTGTACTTTGAGGCGTGAGGTACAGGTAGACTTGAGAAACACGACCTACTTGTGTTGCGTACCTTTTTCGCACCTCACCCTTTGGGACATTCTCGCCCCATCCCCCTCCGCCCCTTCATCCCCACCCAGTTTGCCACATCCACTGTTTGGGTAGCTTTCTCATATTGCGCCCTCGCTCCTCTCTCGGTTGTTCTCCTGCATTCCCTCCTTGATGAAGGAGACCACATCCCCAGTGTGGGAATACCCGAGTCAAGGTCACGAAAAAAAGAATGAAAAAGTTGACCCGAACGTTTCGCTAACCGTTCTTATACCTTTCTCCCCTTCTTGTTTGCTGTCCCTAATCTTTGTCTCTGTACTTTTGCCCTTGTCTCCTGGAATTTATTCTTGATGTGCCTCCACCTCCTGGGACTCATATTTTTGCCCCTCATATCTATCGCAACGATTCGTACGATTTACAAATTGTCACCCGATAACTATTGTCGTCATGTCCACTTAGGTTGGCATGGACTTTGAGCTCTTCCACCTTCCGACCTCAATTACTCAATTCGAGCTTCTGGATAAAGTGCAGCAGCTCAACTTGGACCCCAAGGTTCACGGTATTCTTGTCCAGCTCCCTCTGCCCGATCATCTTGATGACCGTGAAGTCACCGAGGCCATTGACCCCAAGAAGGATGTCGATGGGTATGTACTACGATCATAGCAGATGTCAAGACAGTAACAGTTTTCTTCAATTCTATGAAAGCTAACTTTCTCTCTTGTTCTCTTTCACATTGTTTAGTTTCCACGCCATCAACATTGGTCACCTCTCGAAGCGTGCTACAGAGCCTGCCTTCGTCCCTTGCACACCAAAGGGTATCATTGAACTCATTAAATCCACTGGCGTTTCCATGACTGGCAAGAAGGCGGTCGTTGTTGGCCGTAGTGACATTGTGGTACGTTCTCATCTCCCCAACGAGATATCTTCCACTGGATGAGTGGTCAGAATGAACTCCTATAATAACCCATGGGTACGGCAGTAGCGTCAAAACTGATCATTCTGTTGATGACTTTGATACTATCCCTCTCGTTTCCAGGGCACTCCTGTTGCTAGCCTCTTGACAAAGAATAACTGCACTGTCACAATCTGCCATTCCAAGACTGTGAACTTGCCTGAAATCGTCAAGACGGCCGAGATTCTCGTGGTTGCCATTGGTAGCCCCGAGTTTATTAAGGGCGAATGGGTCAAAGAGGGCGCTGTTGTGATTGACGTTGGCACAAATGCTGTTGAGGACAAAACCAAGAAGTCAGGCTTCCGCCTTGTTGGCGATGTCGAGTACGCAGAGGCTGCCAAGGTTGCTAGTTATATCACTCCTGTCCCTGGTGGTGTTGGCCCCATGACTGTCGGCATGCTTGTCGAAAACACCTACCTCTCGGCTGTCCGCTTCTACAAGGAATCACTCAACCGCAAGATTGTTCCCCTGCCCTTGGCCCTCAAGGAACCCGTTCCCAGCGATATCCAGATTGCCCTTCAGCAGAAGCCCAAGCCAATCAAGTTCATTGCCCAAGAGCTTGGTCTTCTTGGCAATGAGGTATGTGTATAGCCACGCTATGAACGATGGAAGCGCTTTATCAAACTAATTTCTTTGACATTGTATTAATAATTTTCCCTATCATCTCTGCGGCGCTTTTCTCCCTCTCTCCCTCTCTCTAGTTTGAACTCTATGGTCAATACAAAGCCAAGGTCAGCCTGGACGTGCTGGAGCGTCTGAAGCACCGTAAGAATGGACGCTATGTTGTTGTCACTGGCATTACCCCTACACCCCTTGGTGAGGGCAAGTCGACAACAACCGTTGGATTGGTGCAGGCTCTCGGTGCCCATTTGGACAAGATCGCTTTTGGATGTGTCCGTCAGCCTTCCCAGGGTCCCACATTCGGTATTAAGGGAGGAGCCGCTGGAGGAGGATACTCGCAAGTCATTCCCATGGATGAGTTCAACCTGCACTTGACTGGTGATATTCACGCTGTTACAGCAGCCAACAACCTGCTTGCCGCCGCCATCGATGCCCGTATGTTCCATGAGAACACCCAGACAGACAAGGCCCTCTTCAACCGTCTCTGCCCTGCTAAGAAGGGCAAGCGCAGCTTTGCTCCTGTCATGCTCGGCCGTCTGAAGCGTCTCGGCATTGATAAGACCAACCCCGATGACTTGACTCCCGAAGAGGTCAAGCGCTTTGCCCGTCTCGACATTGATCCCGCTACCATCACTTGGCAGCGCGTCATGGATACCAACGATCGCTTCCTTCGCCGCATCGAGATTGGACGTAATGAGACTGAGGCTGGCCATGAGCGCATGACTGGCTTTGACATTGCTGTCGCCTCTGAGGTTATGGCCGTCCTGGCTCTCAGCACTGATCTCAAGGACATGCGCGAACGGTAAGAATGAGATGTATTGTTTAACTTTTTCTAGCTATTCCTAGCAACTCTTTGCGTCCAATTTGATCCACTGATATTGAGCACAACCATTTACTTGCGTTAAACAAAACTATATAGCCTTGGTCGTATGGTCGTGGCAAGCAGCAAGTCTGGTGAGCCCATTACTGCTGACGATATTGGCATTGGTGGCGCTCTTACTGTTTTGATGAAGGATGCCATCAAGCCCAACATGATGCAGACACTGGAAGGCACCCCCATTTTCGTCCATGCCGGACCATTCGCCAACATTGCCCACGGTAACAGTTCCATCATTGCCGACCGCATTGCTCTCAAGCTTGCTGGTGTAGAACACGGTGAGACGGATGACAAGATGGGCTATGTCGTCACTGAGGCCGGTTTCGGTGCAGATATTGGTATGGAGAAGTTCTTTGATATCAAGTGCCGTACCAGCGGCTTGGTTCCTGACTGCGCTGTTCTGGTGGCTACTGTCAAGGCTCTCAAGATGCACGGTGGTGGACCCGAGGTTACCCCCGGCAAGCCCTTGCCTGAGGTGTACAACACAGAGAACCTTGAGCTGTTGGAGGCCGGCTGCAGCAACCTGCGCAAGCATATTGAAAACACCAAGAAGTTTGGCATCCCCGTGGTCGTTGCCATCAACCGTTTCACCACTGACACGGATGCTGAGATGGACTTGATTCGCCGCATTGCTCTTGATGCTGGTGCTGACGATGCAGTCTCCTGCGAGAACTGGGCCAAGGGTGGTCTGGGAGCCATTGATCTGGGCAAGGCTGTTATTGCAGCATCCAACAAGCCGACACACTTCAAGTACCTGTACGACCTCGAGTCTGACATTGAATCAAAGATTGCGACAATTGCTCGTGAGATGTATGGTGCCGATGGTATTGAGCTGTCGGACCTTGCCAAGGAGAAGATCGCAACATACACGCGCCAGGGCTTTGGCAACCTGCCAATCTGCATGGCCAAGACTCATCTGTCGCTGTCGCACGATCCCAAGCTCAAGGGCGCACCCACAGGCTTCACTGTCCCGATCCGTGACATCCGCGCTTCGGTCGGTGCTGGCTTCTTGTACCCTCTGTGCGGTGCCATGCAGACGATGCCTGGTCTGCCCACGCGTCCTTGCTTCTACGATGTTGACATTGACTTTGAGACAGGCAACGTTGTTGGTCTGTTTTAAACTGTAGTGATAGTTTATTCTTTTTTTAGCCTTTGATAGTGTTAAGATAAAAGCGATTGTTGTTTTGATTTGTCACACGACTCTTTCATGTCGATGGGCTTATAGAATGAAAAAAAGGATGTTGGGTGTTAGTGCGAGGTTTTTTTTTATTTTTATTATTCTGTGACTCACAGTCCTTTCCTGCCTTGCCGCATGGATATGAAATTAAGGATATCGGATCATGTTGTCGCAAGGTCGATTAAATCATTGGTCATGAACCCATTGAAACAGTAGAAAACGCTAAAAAAAAAGAAATAAAAAAAGACTTGATTTCTACCGAATCAACGTTCTATGATCTGGATGATAAGTGCCACAGGTGATCGACACGAGTTTAAAAAAAGTCTTCATTATTGATGTGAAGTGATAGTCAAGGCTCAAAGTTTTGTGTTCGGTGGGTTGTCCTCCCATTTCCATCCAAAGGAACAAAAAAAACTCATCGTACAATTTTTTGTGCAAAGCCACTAAATAACGGCATAACGCGAGGTCCCGTAGGACAAACGCGCGATTCTGCCATTCCACTGTTTTACCAGCAAGAAAAGAAACAAAAACTGTCATGCTGCCTACCATGCATAGCACCTCTGCGCACAGGATCGCATTGTTCGCATTCCAGAATGTACACTTGAATCCTGTTCGCGCCATGGCAAAGGCTTGCACCGCGTCGCCTTGTGCAATGTCAGCAACACGAATGAAGGCCATGGGTTTCTCGGCATCGTTCTCTACTTCGCGGTCTGTCCTCAACCACCAGGGAGGTGCACCCAAGGTAGCGCAAGCCAATGACTATCCATTCCCACTCTACTTTCACTTGATTCCAAAGGAAACAGCGACGACAGCAACAGCAACAGCGACTACTACACCGTCTCCAGCAAGGTGGGCGGTAGCAGACGGTGCCTTCTCAGCGGCCGAGTCCATGTCGGCTCGGAGCAAGCTGCCAGTTGCCACCTATGCACTGTCATTCTTGCCAACGTTCCCAAAGCACCACCGCCAGGTGATTGGATACCATTCGCAACAACAGCCCACGAGCCCCTCGGACGAACAGTTTGTGATTCGACCAAATCGCTTTACGGAGAATGAGGCATTCAACAATGTGTTGCATGAGGTTATTCAGCAACACTTGGTGAACGACCCTGACGTCCGCTCAGTTTTGCAACTGCAGTTGGAAGGATGGACCCATATTCCCGACTACCGGAACCCAGCTCCATATGGAAGGTAGAAAAAAAAAAGTCATACCTCAAATGCATTCCTACTCTTTTTTTTTCTTGGTCGAGGATTTTCATTGCAGCATATTTTGCCAATGTTGTTATACCAATCTGACATTTATCGTTTTCATATGGGCAAATGATAGGATCCCACTTCCTGAAGACATCTTTGGCAGTGTCCAGATTGTCGAAGGAGAGATCAAACCTGAAACCTATCAGCGGATGCCATCTCATCGCATTGTTAGCAGCAACGGCCTCTTCGTTCTAAGCCAGTACCTTCATCAGCAACTTCTCCAGCACCTCCGCAACTTGTAAGATACATTCAAGCTCCAATAAACATTTATTTGCTAGATTGGCGCAAAGCTGGAAAAAAAAGTAGTAGGTTTGTGTGGGCGGTGTGATCTACTGATATAGG
Organism: Actinomortierella wolfii; assembly: GCA_016098105.1. NCBI lineage: Eukaryota > Fungi > Mortierellomycota > Mortierellomycetes > Mortierellales > Mortierellaceae > Actinomortierella > Actinomortierella wolfii. The sequence continues at coordinate 6,488 of JAAAIY010000129.1, forward strand.
TGATAATGTTATATGTGTGTGGAAAAAGTGTGTGAGAGAAGGTATGCATACAACGAAGAGAAATTGAAATTAGAAAAACAAGCGCAAAAAAGGAGTACCTGGAGAAACAAAAAAGATTGAGTGGAGAGGAAAATAGAAAAAGGGATTGCAAAAAGTCATAGAGATTGGTGAGAAAAAAAATACATAGCATGCACAAGAGGAAGGAGAGGCAAAGCGCCACAATGGATCAACCTTGGAGAACACTCTCCTCGAGTGCATGCTTTTAAGTGGGACAGGTATTGCTGGTCATGGGATCGTAACGGAGACTTTTTTCAAGCTCTCTTCAAGCTGAATCGCCAGGTGAGGGTGTGGCAGCAGAGGGATGTAATGTCTGAGAGGGAGGAGTGGTAGAATAGGGCCTAGGGAGGCCGACAATATCATTGCCAGCAACGACAAAGATCGGCTTGGCCTTTTCAACCTCGACGCCATTTGACTGCTGAGTACCATTGCGCGATCCACCAGTGCCTCGCGACGAAAGCGTCTCGCCACGATTAGAGTTGGTTGACCACACAACATTGTGGTGGCGCCGGTTCTTCTGCTTCTTACCACGTACACTCGACCCTCCTTCAGAGCCAGAAGTGCCTCCACCTCCACCAATAGTAATACTAGTACCATTCACAACATTACTGGAGTCATCTTCGCCTGAGCCTGTAGTGGTTTCGCCCTTGGGCGCGACGTCGGCCCTAGCACGCGATATCAACTTTGGGGCAGCACTCGCAATTTCACCCAAGTTGAATTCGACCATGGCGCGTGGTGCCCTGTGGGATCCATTGCCACCTCCGCCGCTGCTGCTATTGCCGCTATTGGCGCCGCCGCTACCGGCCCGCCGGCCGCTGCCAGCATTGCTCGACGAGCTTTCTCCAGATTTTTGGCGGCGATTGTTACGGTTTGCAGAGCCAGACTTGTCGCCACCGCTCCTGCTACTGCTGCTGTTGGTGGATCTTGAAGTTGATGAGCCTGAATGTGTGGTACCTGATTTAGACAGAGAGCCGCCTGCCTCTTCACCGGTCAACTTGAAGGAGCGTGTACGACCAGCCGACATTGACTTGCCATCTCCAGATACCTCGCCTGCTACAGAACTCGTAGACGAGCTGCGACGCGTGCGAGAAGTGGCACGATCCTTTACAGGCTGGTTACCCTTGGTGCTCGTTGAAGAGTGGCTGTTACCTTTCGTGCTACTATGGGCTGATCCAGATGCATATGCCGACCCATGGTGGCTTGAAGTGCTAGTGCTCGACATAGAGTTGGAACGCTTTTTGAACGTGATGCCTAGCAACGTCGTGATGGCCTTGGCCGAAGTACTCGACGACTCCCGCTGAGGTATCTCCGGAAAATCGTCGTCGTCATCATCGTCGTCATCATCATCGTCATCATAGTACTGGTCGTCATCGTAGTAGTTGTGCGATCGATAGCTATAGGTGTACCGCCGGCCAGGGGTGTAGTTATTGGGGTTATAATGGCCCTTCCTTGGTACATTGTGATAATAGCTGGTAGGAAACACCCATTGTTCACAGACTTCATGGAGACTTCCTCGCTGATGAAGAATATCAAGAGCTCGACGGAACTCTTCACGGAGACCTTTGGTGCTAGCCATGTCAGATGAGTTTCCAAGATTGCGGGTAGTGTCGAGAGGCTCTTCCACGCAGAGTAATTTGTACTGCTTTCCAGGGATATGCCAATTCTTGGATTCTTTGGTGATATAACTACCTTCGCGCACCGAGATGACGTAGTGTTCATAGTCAAACTCGATTGCATAACGCCTAAAGAAGGCGTACAAAAGGCCGCCAAGAGTCTCTTTGTTCGCCAGTCCAAAGCCCTCGAGTTGTGCGAGATCCTCACAGAAAGACGTGTTGTTACCATTAATCACCTGGTTGTCGGGTGCCAGCGTGTGTGGGAGTTTGTGGAGCGCTGGAAGGATAGGCGGAGATCGCATCTGCAAAAAGTTGATCACAATACAGATCCAGGTATATGTCGAGATGGTGCCGCCGTTGGCTAAGTTGAGATAAGCGAATAGAAGCATTAATAGCATGCTTCGCATAATAGCCTTATCGAGACCGCTATTAGAAAGGTATTTGCGAAGCAATAATAATACTCAATGAGGTATGGACATACCAGCGTCATTCAGCACTCGTCTTCGAGCCCAGTGCTTGATGATCATGGCAAAAGGACGGACACGCGGATCGATAGCAACATATGTCTTGATCATTCGAGTGTTTACAAGTGCCAGAGTGTTGTTGATATTCATGTCGCAAGAAAGATGGCTAAAAAAAAATACAGAACAATATATTTGAAAGTGATATTAGTATCATGATACATGAGAGTGTACCAAGAAAATAGCCATATATCTTCTAATGATCCACCCAGTTCACCTAGAAAAGAACAGGCTGCATCCACATATCGATCAATTGATCCCGTGACTTACAGGTCAGCGTCCCAGAGCTTGACAATTGGGACTTTAGCACGGGGAACGCAAAATACCCGTTGCATACCATGCTTCCGGAAAGCTGCTGCCAATTGCTGCACAGTCTTGAGCTGCGAGTTGGGTGCAGTAGTAATGCATATATCCACATCGCTAGAACTTGTTCCCAGATCGTTCTCTGTCGAACTGATTGGGTGTGCGGTCATATGTGACCACGGCGAATACAAAACGTAGAGCTGAGTGTGAGCTACCTTCTATTCTCTCAACGGTACTCGCAACACCATGGTGTCTGGCATTCCCACATTGTATAGCGCTGCACCCAATATTGACAAGAAAACCTGGAGCCCTCTAAACAAGAGTATATGTCGTACCCAAATGGATGCACTTGAATGTCTTCTCCTGGCCATTCATAGTTTAAAATGGCTTTGATCTTTTGCACTAGTTGTGTCCGCCGTGCATGACTCTCCTCAGTGGGCAGAAGGGTCTAGAAAAAAAGGAGGATGTGAAGTGAGAAAAAGAAAAACCATCAATCAAAAAATCCTTCATGATGCTTAATCTGAACACATCCTAAAAGTGGGAGGGTAAAACTAGGTGATTCACCGAATAAAATAGTAACATGCAAGATAGTCTTGAGCATTACCTCAAAAAGATCAATCATTTCCATGGTGAGCTTGGCTTCGCAGTCGTGGGGCAAAACAATGGGGATAAGGTCGTGTATCCGTCGGTCATTTGTAGTGCTTCGAGAGTACGATGAGAATGACGATGACTTCATCGGTGCAGATTTGGTTGGAGGCTGAACAGGAGCTGAGGGCTGCACTGGGGCGGGTGCAACTCCAGGTAATAAGTTTGCCCATGCAGACATTGGAGGAACGACCGGTTTCGGCGAGACAACACCCGATGTCGGCGCAGCTGGGCTAGGAGTCGCTTTGCTCTGCGCTGCTGCGTCACTCAATTCAGTTGTTTGTGTTGATATTGCTGTTGCGGCAGCCGCGTCAGATGTTGTAAGAGTGGTTTCGTCGTGTTTCGAGGACGATGGCGACGATATCTGACAGTCCATGGAGTCCAGGTCCTTTCCACCCTGACTGATCTCGTCGTAAGGGGTTTGAGATTGAGGAGAGGGAAAATTGGGATGGTGGCGTTGTCTTTGCTGGCTGTCCGCTGCGGATTCTGCACTCCTAGAAGGCATTTGTGCTCGCATAACTGAGCCATTTAGCAGCGCCGTATCGTCTTTCGTAGAGTGACTCTTATCTTGGTCCTCAGAATCCAGCAGTTTCTGGTGCTTGTGCTCCTCTAAGCTATCACACCCCACGTCCTTGTCACTGTGACAGGCACTGGCACATTCGGCCCTATTCTGTTCTAGGGTAGGCGAAAGTGGTGGTGTTGCCACCTGTGAGGGTGACAATGGGGTTGACACTGTCAAGTCGGTGTTAATCGTGATATTCCGATCGGCAGTGTTGATATCCGTGCCAGCTATAGCTGGCTTACCATTGTCACTAGAGATGGACGTAAAAGAAGCTGTCTGAGCAGCCTTCGAGTATTGGTAAGGCTGAGTGGACGAATCCATCATCTCTGAAGACGACGATAAGGATGAATTGAAAGACAGGCTGGAAGTAGTGTCAACACCAGTGGCAAGGGAGGAGGAACTACCCGATACAGATGGGTAGAAGGAGTCAAGGCCGCTCTCCGATTGAGAGTCTTCGAGAGAGGTAGGCGAGTCTGGTCGATGGGGCTCTTGAGACGATATGCTCATGGACACCCGGCAGTCGAACTTGAGTGGGGTTGTAGTGCCAACAGCAGCTGTTGAAACTGGGGACGAAGTCGAAATGTTGTTGGCGATAGGAGGAAGGTGTGGACAGATGGTAGTGGTCACTGAACTCTTGGAATGGTCATTGGCAGTACCAGCCGACATGATTCTGGAGAGCTTTCAAATTGGCTGCTTGAGGTTGCTTTGTTGGTATTATGCCTGAAGAGGAGAAGGGGAGAAAGTGCGGTTGAGTAAAAATGATAGATTGACCTGATTGATAGGAGGGGAAAAAATAGGTCGAGTAGAGGTCAAGAATAACGATAGCAAAGAAGTTGGGGGCGTGCTCAGAGCAAAAGCTACCACTGGAAGGTAATGGGTGGTAGGTGAGAGACAAGATGTATGGATAGAAATAACGTGGCAACGGAGTTCAACCCAAGAGAATGAAGTGTGAATGGTAAATGAGGAGGTGAGTGAGACTGACAGTAGAAATGGTTGAAGGAGGGAGTTGACAAGTGGTAAGAGTTTGTAAAGAGATCCTTTGGCTCAGTTAGGCGTGGAGAATGTTCCGTGGGTGAGTTGATCAGGCGTTGTGTGCAGTGAGGGAACGAGCGTCAATGACATGGGGAACAAGACGAAGAAAGAAAATGAAAAACGAAATAGAAAGAATAAGAAACATTGCCGGGCAACAAGACCATACCAATGGTGGCAAAAGTTCCTTCAGAGAAGAGTGAGTGGTTGCAATGGAATGCACGACAATGGTGGAAACAAGAAGTACTTTTTACAGCTCACAGGCGAACTATTAACTCACGAGGGAGGGAGGGTAGAAGAGCGAGCGAGCGAGTGGATGGGGGTGAGCAGCAGGGATGGTGTCTCTTATTTTGTTTATGAATTTTTTTGTGTGAAAACAACGGTCTTGAAAAAGCGCCCGAACACAGAGTCGGCTTGCCACCAAACATTTATTGCCTAGGCTTCGAGGTGCTTCCCTCTCTCCCACTGTTGTCTAAATTTACGGAGAAAAGTAGGCTAAAAGACGACTGTAATAGAAAGGAGTGGAGGGAGGCAAGTTGGCGCACCTGCTACCTTTACTCGCAAATAGCAGTACAATGCCCAGTTATTTGAAGGACCCTGGGCTTGTCAACCTGGACCCTGACCTCTAAGTCAACTGAAATGAGAAAATCAAGCTGAGCTGCTTGTTTTGTTGTCAATCTAGCAGACAAGCCAATATGTACTTTACTGTTAACAGAGCACTTATCCATCGACGGCTCCAATAAATCGATAGTGGAGTCTTGTTCTGCAATTCATCGGGATCAATAACAGGAAAGCCTATCGGTGAGGCAGGCTAGCATTCCTCCTCATTTTAGCGCCTCATATACCATCGTGCAAATTTTACAAGAGTGCATGTGCGCGAATGCTCACATATTTTTGCCGTTGTTTGGCTCTCTCCCCTCTGTTTCCTCTCATTACCTCTTGTCTTCTCCTTATGTGCTCTCCTCATTTCCGTACTCGCTTCATAAAAACGCCTAAGCACTTATGCATTACCAAAACATACGACACACCACGAAGAACGGCTTCAAGAATTTGAACAAAGGGTGTGTTTGTCACTCATATTTTCAAGTCCTGACAAAGCGTGAATGCAAACATCATAGTTCTGCACACTTTTTCATTGGAGTCTGGACCCTCGTCCCTCTGCTCCCTCTTGTCTCAAACTCTCTCGTTCACACTTTTCCACTGTTTTGTTGGCTCATGTCTCTTCACTCCCTTCCATATTGTTTGTACATGTACATGTTTTTTTGGTGTTTGGTATCACGGACTCTTTGTATCTATGGCGAGCCTTCCTTGACCTTTCTTCATTTTCTCTCACCACCCCACATGTAAGCAAAAAATCAGCCTTGTCGTTTGATATGATATGATATGGTGCATGGGGCTCTAATCGATCGACCAACAGAAAAGAGCTCTTGAGTGTTTCTTTACTTTTTCTTTGTTAGGCGTCTTGTCCTCTACTTTCCGTAGCTTGCTTGCAGATACTAAATAAAAGACAGTACAATACGAATATACTTCTGCCTCGTTTATGCGTACGAAAATGCTCTGGTACTCACTATACCATACCATTTCTCTTGCTTGTCTTTCATTTGCCAAACCATTTGAACACAGTGACACCATTGTAATGCTGTTTATTTGAAATGCTGCTTGGTGAGTCTACCAGGGTGTATGTATGCTTTACTTCTTGCCACTCTTCTTGATACCGCCACCAACTATATGCGCCAAATGGACCACAAAAAAAGGTGCGAAACGTATTAGTTAACACTCAAGTTACATAATGCAGGCTTTTCCAAACCCTTGCAGATAATCCAGTTGCGCTAAACAAGAGCCGCTGTAGAATCACTTACGAAGAGGACCACCCTTGGCAGCCTTAGCCTGCAACTCCTTCAGCTTGGCAGCCTCCTCCTTCTGCTTCTGCTTGAAGGCAACGTCATCCTGTTTGCGAAAAAAAATGGCGTGGATTTGTTAGCCGCTCTTATGCTCAGTGTCTTTGATAATGCTTCCTAGATTTGCTCTCTGCTTCCTGAACATCTCATCTATCCATATGGTGCTCCGAAAAACTCTTAGATGGCGCCATAGAAGCATCCTCCTGTGGTGGCGACTTTCTCCCTAAAACTCACGGTATGCCCGTCACCGTACCTCATCAAGTTCGTTGTTCTTCTTCTTGGGGGCCTTGAGAGGCTTGAGCTTGCCACCTAGATGAGAAAATTTTCGGAAATCATTATTAGTTCACTCTGGCCATTCTGTGCATCAATGGACGCTAATCTTGTGAAAACCAATGTGTCGTCGCCTTTTCTCATGTTTAGCTTATGGCTCTACCTTGACGTCCAGACATGTTTTGCAATGAGAGTGAATGTTCGCTGCCTTCTAATCACTTCACCAGAATATCCTCTTCACTAATGGTGGCTTATCACTGATTCATTTTGTTATGGCGGAATTGACTAGACAGGTAGAACGAGTTTGAAAATTTGAGTTTGTTAAAAGGTTACTATTCTGGTCTTTGGTCTTTAAAGGATTGTACTTCATATGACACCCACAAGTCAGATTCACTCAGTTTATTCCTCTTTTCACCTATTCTTCACCCGCCATAGCTACCCTACAATTCGCTTTTTAGCCTGTAGTCATGGTATGGTTACCATCACTTGTAAACCATCGGATAAACCATGATTCATGCTCGCTGTGGACTTTTCATAAACAGGACTAGACAGACGCCAATTGTTGTAATAATAATAAATTAGATAATTGTGATGCAGCTTGACTTTTAGATCAGAGACGCGCTTTCATTTCTAACCTCACGCCTTTCGGTTAGTCATATTAGGGCACCTCTGTCGTCATTATAGTATTGAGTGATGTAGCGCCCCTTTGCATGTCAGGTTAACCCACTGGTATATGATAACGCTGTTCATTAGCCAGTCAACGCCAATTTGTACGCGGAATACCAAGCTATCAGGAGGTTGGTGCACCGTTGTTGCAGCTCCAATTTTTGCGTTGTACTCCTTCCCAATACAGTCAACGCACATGAAGACAAGCGTTTCAATGCAAGAAAATACAACTGTGTCACACAGCCGACTTATTTATTCTTGTTTAATGTCGCTGTATGGTTGGACAGTACCTCAAAAAAGTATAAAGTAATCCATCTAGAATAGACGTCTGCGGCGAGTACGAGGCAACTCTGGCTCGGAACCATCGATTTCCTTCTCATCTTCTTCAATGTCACTGGCGTGTCTGAACGAGTGCTTTACGAGCACACCAGTCGAGTCATAGCCATAGTATCCACGTGAAGCCCAGCACGTGCTCACGATCGTAGGATAATGCGGGTGCCAGCTCACATCGCGAGCAACTGGACCACGCGTATTTGCCGACCTTGTATAGTATTTCAAAGCATCGCCTGTATCCAATCGCCGCACTACCTTGCCGTCCATCCGATAAATAGTCACCACGCCATCAGCGCTGCCAGTGTACAAATATCGTCCTCCAGTTGAGTGTAGCGGCGAAAAGTGGCATCGGATCAGCGTTCGTAGCACAGAATGGCCTTGGAAGGTCATAACCGAACAATCGTTTTTAAGCTTAAGCGATTTGCTACCCGGGAACCGGCCGCTGCGGTAATCGAAGCGAGCTATATCTGCACGGTATGTCTCCTTGGGCAATTGGCGATATTCCTCGTTCGAATACATTTTGCGAAGATCCCATAGTAGCATCTTTTGATCCTTGCCATTACTTGCGAGATACCGATTGTCGCCCTTTGAGGTCACATATGTCAAGCCGGCAGCGTGCCCAACTAAAACACCCGATGGAGGGCTCCTACCACTGTTCCTCATAGATCGCCGATCCCTGAATTTATAGTTAAGAAATATATATAGTGCAACCTTAGTACACGTCTACTACCACTGTTACCCTTTTTGAAATGCTTTGCTCGTGTTAATTACATACCAGACTTTGACGAGTCTGTCATCACTTCCGCTAAAAATAACATGCGACGATTGGGGCTCGGCAAAGCAGACAGCATTAACATCCGCGGTGTGTGCATGAACCGACGTAAGAACTGTCCGCGATTCAATATCATACACTACGTGATTATTAACAAAGCCAAGTTAGCAAACGGGTATAAACGTGCTGACGGTGGCCTGCATTCCACACAAGCACCAGATAAAGAAATACCTATGATTTGAGTGCTTCCTCCTGCTACGATTTCGCGGCCATTGCCTGAGAATCGTAGAGACCAGATCTAAACCAAGGTATCATATTAATAGAGTAGTTGTTAAACGAGCAGTTCAGAAGAGACTAATATCAGCATTATGAGGACACAAAGTAATAACACTTACTGGAACATTGTCACCATCCACAGAGAAGTCAAGAGGGTATTGCTCAGTGGATTCGTCTGCGCCCGTCCGAGTGAGGTGCACATATGGGTTGATGGATGAGTAAATAAGCCACTCATTGTCTGGAGATAACGCATGATCCGTGATAGTCCAGGTACCCTCAGCACCTCTGATAGTTTTCTGCTTAACAATCTCGTCGCCGTGGGTTTTGTAAATATGCAGATTGAAGTCTCGATCCGAGGCAGCCAGGATAGACCTAATCAAAAACCATATGGTTTGTCGCCCACGTTAGCAAACAGTGAGCAGGTGGTGGTACAGAGGGAAGGCCCACGTACAAAGTCTCTTTCTTAGTACAGATACCCTCTACCCCTCCATTCCTTGGAGGCAAGGGTGACCTGAACTGCGCACTTACCCGTCATCTGAGAACTGCGCGGAATAAACCGCGCAGTTGTACACGTCAACCACCTTGCCGGGATTAGAGGGCAGATACTCCTATGTCCTCACCCACAAAAAAATGTAACACTCACTTTTAGTACGAACCAACACCCAATATTTCTGATACTCTCTGAATTTCTGATAATCCATTTACTTTCATACCTCTCCCATATGAAGCTGGTGCACAGGTCGGTTCGTTAGCTGTCTCATCCACAGCTTGCTAGTTATGTTTTTGCTTTTTGAATGACTCCTATACCGTACATAACTGAACGGCGACATTACAGGGCCAAATTCACCTGATTTGACCAGCTTCTTGCCTGTTTTGTAGTCAGGTTCAGGTGTCGGTGAGCGGGGTCGAGGGGCGGCCTGTCCAGACATCTGGAGACCGAAGATGTTCCCAAAGACTGGTGTGCACACATAAAACAAATTAAAAGGACATTATTGAGCCAGTGTATCAGTTTCTGAGGCGAAGACACTCAAGGGTAAGACGTTACATGGTGTGATAGTCCATGATTCTTACACTGAAGGAGGGTGTCGTTGTCTCCGGCTGTGTGAAAAACAAGGGTTTGATTAGATTCTACAAGCGGCTCGAAGTGACTTTATTACCAAGTATCAGAGGCCCAGCCTGTCGTTTGGTTACCTGCTGTGAGAAGGTCATGGAGAGTCATGGTTTCTGTGTCATCATCATCTTCTTCGTCATCGTCTTCCTCCTCGTCTTCCTCTTCTTCTTCTTCTTCCTCGCTCTCGTCGCTATCTTCTTCAGGGATATTGTCATCTGCATCTTGATAGTCCTCGTCCTCTTCGTTTTCGTCCTCTTCGTTGCCGTCTTCAGGGTATGGGTCAGAGAACTCCAGCTCATACTCATACTCGCCATTCGACCAATGGTAACGCTGAGTCATGGCAAAATGGAATGCAGTAAATGAATGGGGAAATGGATTCGTACGCGCAAGCGAGTGTGGTAGCGCACAAAAAAAAAAAGTGGTGAACACAAAATCATAGGAAGGGAGGGGGAGTGTCACTTATGTGGGGTCAATCCAAGACTGTTAAAAAAAGTTGGACACCAATCGCCAGATTTGGTACGCGATGGCATATGCACATCCATGCAACTACCGTAGGAGCAAACGTATTCTTTAGGGCTTACAAGACTGTAAATATCAAAAAACTACAGACTGTCACTGAAGTTGGTTGTTAATAGGATACTCCAAATAGCTTATTCTTGCGGTTTACTCGTCTGACTCCTTGAGGACAACTCCCTTTTCGCGACCATTTTTCTGCCTCGCCTGTGCGCGCTGAATAGCTACGACGATAGCCTGTGCGGTCTCACTGTCCTTTACCTAAGATTGCGGTTTTCCAACGGTTGGAAAAATTAGGCGTTAACTCAAGGGTTCAGAATGAGCAGTATTATCTTACTTCCAGCATCATTGCATGCGGTTAAATACCTTCAGCAAAAATGCAATTGGCTTTTTATCTTCAATGCCAATGAAGCGCACGTATTTCTCGCCAGTTATCAAAGGAATCATTTGGGGGAATATAGCAATGTTAAGAATAAGACGCAGGACACCATCGGTTCGCATCACTATGAACAAATCACAAGTTCAGACATTTGTTAAACATTTTGTTACTCCAACAATTGTGTCATGCTTAGGAATAGAATGAACGGAGCGAACCTACCGAGACGAGCACTCTTGGTATCCTCTCTGCTAACATTCACTTTGAATGTGCCTTTGCCACGCTCCTTCCATGATTGACTCTTATCAGCGTCAGCATAAAGACGTCCCTTGGTCTGGAACAGTGTTGCTTCATCTTCCTCGCCGGTCACAACTAGAAAAGAAACATGTATTTCAAGAAGGGTCAATAATCAGGGTCGAAGTAGCCAATCACACGTATAGTGCACCTCTATCGGACGCTTACCATCGATTTGTTCAGCATTAGCGAAAAGAGACGACGTGTAATCTTTGGTATTATTCTCCTCTTCCTCTGGGTTGGCATCCTCAGACTCCTGTGTTAGTAAGGCATCAAAGTTGTCAGATCCTTGGGTCGACTCGTCTAGGAATGAACCTTTGGACTCTTTGGATAGAGAACCAAAGGTACCAAAGGTCTTGCCCGTAGGTGTGCTACTTGCGCCAAATACCTGCCGAAGAGAACAAAGAAGAATAAGAATGATTGCATGTGAGTCCTGGGAGGTGGATGAAATGGATGATCTCCAAACATGCACAAAGAAATATTTGTCTTACAGAGACTGATGCCGGAAGAGGGCTTGAGCCAGTAGATGAGCCAATAGTTGACCGCACACCGAAAACACTGCCAGAAGCTGAAGAAACTGTAGTTGAAAATGGACTTGACGATGAAGTATTTCCAAATCCTGAGCTAGAGAATGCTGGCTTTGTCTCGGATGGCGTGGGAGAAGACGTGCTACCAAAGATATTTGTGGACGAAGAAACGGCGCCAAAAGGACTAACTGATGACGTATTTCCGAACCCACTCGGCTTTGACGATGAAAGAAAGGATGAAGACTGATTTGCCATTGTGGCAAAAGGGCTGGCAGTTGCTGATGCATCGGTACCGGCTAAAGTTGATGATCCGCTGCCGAAGACGTTAGCGTCAGGCTTGACACTAACAAAAGGGCTGACTGAAGAGGTATTTCCAAACCCTCCGCTGGCGAATCCACCACTGGCCTTTATGTCTTCCTTCTGCGCTAAGGTCGGGGTTGAAGTTGAGGTTGAGGTTGAGGGCGAGGTCGGGGAGGACGAAGTATCTTTGGCGCCTGGTACAGAGATAGGTTGTGACGGGGAGGATGACGATGCTGGTGTTGACTGAGCAGGCGAGCCTAGAGCTGCACTACCCGTGCCTCTGCTGCTCCTATCATCTTCTGCTGCAGACTCGATAATAGGCGTCTGATCTGCCGTGGAGATTTCTGTTTCTGGCTTTGACTCTGGTCTTGGGCTATCGACCGTGCTTGTGACATCACTCTCCGCATCCATGTCCTCTGATTCCTTTGGGTCCACTTCGATATCTTGGTTTGCATCTTCCAATGGCATCGTCTTGAGGTTCTTCCTGATCTGCTTCACCTCAGCCTTTGTCACTTTCTCATCTTCAGGCTTGCTATAGGGTTAACAAATAGACAACCAACATCAGTATATAATCTGGATGATATTCATCAAAATCCAATATCCAGTCAATAGATAACAATCCACTTGCATCTTCTTTGGCGGCACGGTGTCGACCTCGTTGTTCTACAAGATTAGAGCAAGCCATGAGGGAGGAACAGTAGTTATAGGTCAGTCAGGGACACGCGTCAGGCTCTCTTAGAAGCGGTAAACATACCTTTACTCCAGCCCATTCGGAACACCAAGAACGTACTGAAGAGTCGAGGGCTTTTTCTGTTGCATCCTTCTCTTCGCGCTTTCTCTTTGCATTGTCCTCTATGTAAAGGTGGACAGTGTGATGTGTGAGTATGGCATGGTTATGAGTGAGTCCATGGAAGCGAAAATCGAGAGGAGCATAATCCAAGATGGCTATGAACTTACCGAGCGAGGGCGATCCGTGCGTGCTGGATGGACTCGACATGATTTAGCAGATGTTATGCTTTGTCGAAATGAATGCAAAGAGCTGTCTCTCGTGGTAGTCTGTTCCCCCCGGTCCGTCCGCCTGCCCGGCGAACATGATAGGACTGGCGTCCAACATACGTCACAACCAAAAATTTCAATCATTTTTGTCTGTTGATCTCCAAGGGGGAGAGATCCTTTGCAAGGGTGCTGTTCATGGTGTATATATATACAACAGTGAATAGATATCGAAGCGGATAGATCAAGCACACGCTCTTCGAAGCCGTTCATCCAAATTTCCATCCGAGGTCATCAAAGTCCCTGACGGCTTCACACTGATAGAAGTGAGTGTTTGTTATTCCCAGCCTTGTCAGCTCATCCTCGGCCAATCAACTATACAAAGGTAGCCAAGTGGGTAGTAATGGTATACCGCATGAGAGTGCGCCTTCAGCTGCGAACGCGTACACAGAAAGGACAGATTTGTCATATCATCTCTCCATCGCTAGACAGAGCAACCTGACCAAATGTAGCCGATAGTGAGCACGGCAGAGAATCCAAATAGCCAATGATGGAATTTTGCCAGTTGGTCCTTTTAGGAAAACACCATCCAATTGCAACAAGAAATGATGATATATACCAAATGCAGTAGATTGGTTAGCATTAGACTATGGCGTTTTTTGGAGGCCTGTTTATGAGTCGAGTGCCAGTGTTTTGCGTGCTGATCGGTCAATAAGTTATGAGTAAAAGACGACTGAGTTTTTTTTTTGTGGGATCTTTCCCCCCTCTTTTGGTAAGCATCGAGCCTGCGCGTGATGGGAGAGAGGGTTCTCACGGTTACTCATTGGAGAGAGCTTCCAGTAAATTTGCTTTGTTGTACTGTACAAAGCTCATTTTACACACGTTCACCCGTCCTTCCATTTGATGTTAGGCTGGGAAAAGGGTAGCACCCCAAAATATATGCCATCCTGTTAAGTGTCTTAGTATTTTTATTCTTTTTTCTTTATGTTCTTCGTCTACCAGGAACACTTCTATATCGATTGTCTCTCCGCCCAGGAACAACCTTTTTAGACATCCCACTTCCTTTGGAAAACATGAGATTCAATCTCTCTTCCTTTTCCCCACTTGTCGCAATGGCAATTACAGGCATTGCTAATGCAGCTGATTCCAAGCAGCAGCCTCTGACGCCAGAGCTGATGCTCTCGCTTGCTCGCCCTTCTACAGCTGCCGTCTCCCCTAACGGCCAGTTCGCTGTCTTCTCCACTTCTCGGTATTCTTTTGAGACATATTCAACCATCAGTAACCTCAACCTGCTGAGCCTGAAGGATAACTCTCTCTCGGACTTCACGCCTCGCGAACCTGGAACCATCCACAGCGATGCTTTCTGGCTTGACGACAACAACGTCGCTTTCTTCTCCAAAGAGCAGATCTACGTCAAGAATGTTGCTGACAATGCCGAGCCTTATGCTCTGACTGACTTCCCAGTTGGTATTGCTAATGCCAAATACAACCAGAAGGCTGGCCTAATTGCCTTCTCCGCCCCCGTCTATGTTGATGGCACGCTCCAAGGCGCCAAGAAACGCGACGAGGAGCTCAAGTCGACCAAGAAGGACACCGGTCTTGCTTTTGATCAACTCATGGTCCGTCACTGGGACGAGTTTATCCAGGAGAAGAAGAACAATATTTTTGTCGTCAAAGTCAAGAATAATGATGGCAAATACGAAGTGGATGGCGAGCCGCTCAATCTTCTCTTGAACACTGGCCTCGAGAGCCCTATTATTCCCTTTGGTGATGCAAGCGACTTTGACATCTCGCCCGATGGTGACGAGCTCGTTTTTGCGGCCAAGATCAGCACACCCGACAACGCCTGGCAAACCACTACTCACATCTACACCATCGCCACGAACGGTACTGGCCAGCCTAAGAACCTCAATCCTGAAAGCGTTGGCTATGCTGGCCACCCAGTCTACTCGTCAACGGGCAAGTACATCGCGTATTTGCAAATGCAGCGTCCTCAATATGAATCTGATCGTCGCCAGATTGTCCTCCACTATGATGGAAAGAATCACTTTGTTGCACGCAACTGGGACCGCAGCCCAAGCTCCCTTCTTTTCGACAAGCAAGACAAATCTATCATTGCCGTAGCTGAGGAGACTGGCCGTGTCAAGATCTTCAAGATTGATATTGCTTCTGGCTCTGTCGAGGCGATTGTTAACGAGCATGCCCAATCCGGTGTTCAATTTATCGATGACAACACTTTGCTCTTTTCGACTGCATCTTTAATGCGCCCCAACGACATCTATACCATTGATCTTACTACCAAGCAGGTTCAGCAGCGCACCGACATTCATGCCAAAGACCTTGAGAACGTGTTCCTCTCCACCCCTGAGGATATCTGGTTCAAGGGTGACAAGGACCACGATGTCCATGGCTGGTTGCTTAAGCCTATTAACTTTGATTCCGCTAAGAAATACCCACTGGCCTTTATTGTCCACGGTGGACCACAGAGTGCATTTAACGATAACTGGAGCACTCGCTGGTGAGTTGACAAATTTTACTTTATATGATCCTTGATATGGAATCGTCTTTGACACGAATTGTTCTAAACCTTTGTACGTATTGCCATAAATTATAGGAACCCTAATGTCTTTGCTAGTGCAGGATTTGTTGTTGTCACTTTGAACCCAACTGGCTCGACGGGCTATGGCCAAGCATTCACTGATGCTATCAACAACAACTGGGGTGGCTCTCCTTTCATTGACCTGATGAAGGGTGCTGACTATGTTCTCGAGAACCACAAGTACATCGATCCCGCACGCACCTGTGCTCTTGGCGCATCATATGGTGGTTACATGATGAACTGGATCAACGGCCACACGGACCGATTCAACTGCCTTGTTAACCATGATGGTATCTTTGACACCAAAACTGCCTATGTCACCACCGAAGAGCTGTATTTCCCTGAGTTTGAATTCGGTGGTGTTCCATGGGACCCTAAAATCCGCCCTAGATATGAGCAGTGGAACCCTGCTAACCATGTCGATAAGTGGAAGACTCCTACGTTGGTCATCCACAGTGACAAGGACTACCGTCTGCCAGTTACTGAGGGTCTGGCTACATTCACCACATTACAGCGCAAGGGTATCCCATCTCGCTTCCTTTACTTCCCCGACGAGAACCATTGGGTCCTCAAGGCTGCTAATTCGCAGCGCTGGCATCATGAGGTTTTGAACTGGATTAAGCAATGGACCAAGGATACCAAATCTGTTACCAATGAAGCCTTGGACGACCTGTCAACGAAGGCTCAGCAAGTCTTCCTCAACTAAGCATCCCATTTTCGTTCCTCCATGCTCCCCCCCCCCACTCAAAGAATGTTTAACAAACAAGGACAATAAAATTGATTTAAAGAATGAAGTATATATGTATGATTCTAGTGTGTTATACCTCTTTCCAATACACAACCTTATCGCCACCACCTTCATAGCGTTGCCCTCCACGGAATCCTCGAGATTCAAGAAATCGAACCATACCAGGAAAGTGCTGCGGAATTGTATGCACCGAAATGACGCCGGAAGCCTGTCCTTCTGCCTTCCACTCAATCACATCCTTTTCAAGTTGAGCGAGCAAGCTGGACATGAGCTTTTGGCGACGTTGGTCGGGCGCCGATCCGCAAAGCCAGATGTGGGTGACGCCAAGATCATCTACTCTTTTTTGCGTCTCACTTGAAACTGTTGGGGATTGTGACAACTGCTGAGGGATTGGCTTCGCCAAGGATCGTTTGTGGACTGCAAAAAGGAAAGCAGTGAACGTTTCTTCAGAATCATTTTCTCTGATAGATGTCGTAGCATAGATTAATCCACTACGTGCAGAGTGTTTAGCTGGCAATGATGCAATGTCAACTGGTTCCCCTTGGGAGTCCATTGTGTACTGAGTGTGGTTCTTGCCAGCAAACAAGCGACGGTGCCATTCTGAAAGGTTGCACGTTTGTGCGATATCAATGTTTTGAGCACCCATCCGTTCAAACTCGTTCATAAAGAGCACTGCCGAGAACCCGCAGAGCGACATCAAATTGACCCCTGAAGGGGGCACAGAGGTGCCAACTTCGAGCTCCTCGGCTTTGTTGTGCGTGAATCGGTATATACGCGTAAGTGACATGGAATGCAAAAGAATTCGGAACGAATGTACCGAGAAAGTTGCATCGTTACCATGAAAAAAAAAGTGTTGAAAGTTGGTAGAGTTTGCGCAAGCCACAGAAGTATCCAAATGTCAACAACGGTGGTGAGGAGAATATCAACATATCACTTGCGATCAATTGCTATCCTGTTCGAGGTATGTGCCATGCTCATGATACGGGTATGCTACCTTGTGCTGTCTCTGTTCGCAAGGATACAAGAATGTCAGCGGCGTTTGTAGCTCTGTTAGAAACAAGCAGTCCAGAATCAGGAAGGTGGGTTGTCAACAAAATGACACGTCCCACAAGTTAAAAGCCAGATGACCGAAATCATATAAAATTACAGCGAGACTGCGATCCAAATTTTTCCCTTAACAATCCGCTCTGGAGGCTACGGCCTCTGGAGCCTACCGGCAAAGTTGGTAGTTGCTTCCTATCTTCTCAATGGTCTTCTACTCTGTTCCCGCTAGGTTATAGAGAACTAAATGGTCCATTCTGCTGCGCGTCGTTTGTTATGCTATGATTCGCATTCCTGAAAGGCCATAAACTCCTCCTCCATTCTTCTTAAGTTTGATTATCGCTCTCTTTAAACATTGTCTTGAAAAAAAAAGTGCTAATGATGATATGGAATCTTTAGCTAGAGTGTGTCAACCATTCAAGGTTGGCATGAAGATATCGTCTTCTCTGACATTGGAATGGCGATCAATAGTTCTCTGTGCTTAGCCATGTAGTGTTTGAAATCACAATTGTAAACACATGGTGTGAAAAAGACAAAAATGAGTGCTGGACGTATGCAAAGAGTAACAGCTCTAGATCTGAGGGCACCACTCTCGAGTTCAAGAATCATGGTTTTGTAAAATACTTAGGTGATAAGGACGACGCCACCAATCGATTTCTAATTGGTTGTGACATAGGAATCATTACCCTTAACACACGAGAAAGGCACCAACGTGGAACATGCTCCTCATCCTCCACGTCCACTTCCCCCATTATTCTTCATCCTCACCATTCAAACACATTACGCGATGGCCTCCCCGCCGGACACACGTCCATCGACTCCAGGGACGCCTCTCGCACTCACTGTGAAGGATGCCTTTGAGTTTGATGAGCGACAGTTTGCTGCAGCAGGAGAGCTCGACAAACAGGCAAACCCTCCCTCTACGACAAAGCGCGAGCTTTTCGTCTTTCAGTGGCTCGCAGGCGTAGACCGAGAATTAAAAAAATGCTCGCATGTATGTGGCTGTATTTATAACAGAAACAGTTTGTCTTGGCACCGACACTTTCTCCATTATCAGTCTTTGTTACTGCGTATGCACCAAACTCAACTCCTCGCTCACTGCGTGTGTTTATACTCCATCCCATAGGACGCGCTCCGAGTAGCTCAGGCCTCACTTGAGCGCCAACTGCTCAAGCTTATATCGCTACCGTCACCAAAACCCCGCCATCCTATTCGACGCTTAATTGCCCGCTGCTTCCTCACACTGTACATTCGTGGATCAACCACCACCCTCTTTGAAACGATCCAGATCCTGCAGAGTCTGATAGAGGCTGGTAAAGGCCTCGGCGACAAGGATGTTAAGATGGCTGCGATTCATTGTATAGGCGCTATCATGGAGACAGTTGGAGACAGGGTTCAGTCTTTAGTTCCGGAGATTGTCGCCACTCTACTTAAAGTAATTAGGACAGACAAAATATACCCTCTCATCATGCGTGTCGAGGCTATGGAAGCACTGCGCAAGGTGTTGCACGGAGCCGGTCGCGGATCGAACGAAGTTACAGGGAAGGAAATCCTTAAGACTCTTAAAACTACTATGCTGGACAAAGCCCTCATGATGCGCTCAACGTCAGCCAATGTATGTATTATGCCATTGAATACTACATTTGTACTTTTATATGTAAGCATGAATGCATCCAATTAACATTTTATCTTCTCGTCGTTGGGGGGAAATTTAGTGTTTTACGGCTTTGATCAAAAATACAGACACTGCGTTTACACGGAGCGAGATAGATGCATCAATCGCAATCTTCATCAAAGCCATGGATGAGTCAACTTATGCGATCAGGAAGTCCACGGCTAACTTGATCGCCACACTACTGTATTCAAAGTGTCAACGCGAAGAGACGTTAACCATGGTCACACAACCACCAACAACAAACAAGAATGCTCCTGGCGACGCTTTCACCATGGAAGTCAGCGAAGTTCTTGCATATCTCGGAAATGCCTACAACAAGCCCAATACGAGTCGTGAAGTCAGAGCAGGATTAGCCGAAACATATGCCGCCTTCTTCATAATGCTCGGTCCAAGCGTTGTTGAGCGTAACTATGGAATCATCCTGAGACACCTGTTGACAGAGCTGGCTTCCAACAGCAGGAACACCACCTCTCGATTTGAAATCTTGACTGTGCGCGAGCATGTGGAGTATTTGTTGCGGGGTGTCATCGGAACACGACTTCTGAGTGAATCTGGTCAGATTGCAGGAGTACGAGAGCTGGTTGGAAGCTGGCTAAAACTGTGGCCTGCAGTCATGCCAGCAGACGTTGAGCCTTCTGAGTATATACTGATATGCGCATTGAACGAGACTTCTGCCCTTGTTCTTGACCTTGGAGGTGCTGCTAGTTCTGTACAAGATATTCTGATGTCGGCGCTGACCAATCTTGTGGCGCATCCCTCAAAAGCCGTCCAGATGGCTGTCGCCTGGTGTCTTCGTTGCTTCTGTATTTCGCTCCCGGCCAATCTTGCAAAGCTGTTACAAACACTGATCGGCAAGCTTTCAACTGATTTATCAGCGCTCAACAATAATGGGTCAAATTTCCAGGACATCGCCAACCGTGCCTTTGGAACGACTCATGCCGCAGGAGCTTTAATTGCCGTCATCCCTGTTCATCCACTTTACGTTTCCTTTGAGATGAGTGCACGCATCTTTTCAACTGCGACACAGCTGATCAAGAATAGTGCCAATAAGGAGCTTCGCATTGCTGCGGTTCAAATCCAGATTGCCTGGGTTCTCATTGGTGCCCTCATGTGCCTCGGCCAAAATTTTGTGAAGATGCACTTACCTCAGCTGTTGTTGCTTTGGAAGAATGCATTGCCCAAGCCATCAAGCAAGGATAATACAGCTACAAGGACAGAACTAGACTGGGCGTTCATGATGCATGTTCGCGAGTGCGCATTGGGCTCAATGGCTAGCTTCTTACTGCATAATGACGACAAAGTAGTCACCGTCGATGTTACTAAACGTGTGGCTGCCTTACTGAGCAATTCACTGGCATTTGCGGCTATGGTCCCTGCCACGTTCCCATCGACACAGACTAATTCCAAGTCACAGGCTGTACAGCCTCAACACGAACTACTGGCTGTCAAGATGTCTGAGCGAGACGACGCTCTTCGGAAGCGCATTTTTGAATGCTTTGGGGCCATGCGTCACACATCTGCCTTTGAGATGTACCATTCGACATTGATCAAGGCCGCACTGGACGTCTTTTCGGATCCCGAACGAACCTCTGGTACACCTGTCTCGAATGCTATTGCCTCCTCTAGTTTTACGACCATTTGGGCGATTGATGATGGCTATGGCTACGGTGTCACGGGCAAAATTCAAGGTCTTCGATGTGATGTAGCCGGGCGTACTAGCGACAGACAAGAAGAAATCTTGGATGCAAAGGACTACGATAGTGCTACAAAGACAACAGAGACTCTTTTACAGAAGCCAATCCTCGGCGCGTTGGAGCACGACCCCATGGTCGTATACACCACTTATGCTCTGCCTAGCTCGATATCCCGTTATTCTTTGCCAAAACCACGCCCTGTCGCCACTGGCGTCATTGATGCCGCTGTTGAGTTGTTTGCCATCCTGTATCCACTCCAGTCTTCATCTTTACAAGGTTCCTTAATGGAGGCGCTCTCCAAGATTCTTAAGAATAATTACCTGGACAAGAACCCAGGTCGTAAGATGGCCATTCATGTTAACACAATTGTTGCTATGCTTGGTGCGACAAAGTATGCCATGTCAGAGGGCAGACGTGCTGAGCAACGGCCCTTCGAAGGACCTCTAGCGTCCTCGTACTCACAATCCATCCTTCGAGTAAGTATTGCTTGTGAATCGGTCCATGTGTTCGTACCTGACAGCCATTTATTATTCCGCCACTCTAATGATATCTGTATCTATTACCAATGCAACTTTTAGGATGCCATTGTTCATACTGATCCTTACCTCCGCTTCGTAGCCTGTGAAGCACTGGGACGTTTAACCAGTCTACTGGGCAGCGCCACTATTGCAGCACAGATCAAGTATCTAATGGACCAGGTTGTTGCCAATCGTGATCCTGATGCCAGAGCTGGCTATGCATTGGCATTGGGCAACGTTTTCTCACACCTTGGAGGCATGGTAGCTGGAGGACATTTGCGATCCATTGTCGAGTACTTGACTTCGTTGAGTCGTGACCCGCATCCGATTGTACACAAGTGGTCACTGCACTCACTCGCGCTGACGATTGAAAGCGCTGGTTTGATGTACAGTCCATATGTCAATAGCACTCTGACAAACGTAGCAACAGTGTATCTGGCGGAATCCCACGAACCTGCTGGCGCAGGATCGGTCGCCACGGCGAACATCGCTATGCAGTCCGAGTTGTCAGTCTATCACGAGATGGGTCGTATTATTTACGGCCTGATTGGCATTTTGGGTCCAGAGCTGCAGTCATCGGCAAAGGTTCGCGAGCTGTGTGTCAGCTTGGTGGAAGAACTTCGAAACGAAGATGACGAGTTTGTGATCGTGCAAGGCATTCGATGCACGCAACATTTGATCATGTTTGCACCACAGCTCGTGGACATGGCCACTCTGGTGCCATTCTTACAAGCTAGATTGCGTCGCAGTACCGGCCTGTCGCTCAAGAAGGCTGCCATGACATGCATGTATCAGCTCGTTCAAAAAGATGTCAAGACAGTCTTCCAGAATTCAAAGGGCGGACTCGACGACCAATTTTTCAAGCTGCTTGATACCGACCCCACTCTGTATGATGTCAAGGATGTCGTTCGCAGCTGGATCAGTCAGACGGCATTGGAACAACCAAGCCAGTGGATTGAAATCTGCCGTAAAGTTCTTTCTCGTACAGCCATTGACGAGGGCATGGAGCCGACTGCAGGAGCTCCTGGAAGCGGTGATGCTGCAGGTATAGAGCCAACCCGAGAAACTCGTGCGGGTAGTGGTGGTAATGAAGCTGGAAGTGGAAATGCTGGCCAGGATGGCGGATTTGACGAAGATGAGGAGTTGGATGCTTTCGATAGTGATGAAAAGCCAGTGCAGCAAACTTCTCAGCAACCTACACAACCAACCCCAGCTGCCGCTTCAACGATTCCGAATACAACGGTTTTGGCATCTGATAGCCAAGAGGTCCGTGCCGTACCAGCATTACCCCCGCGGTGGCGAACACGTGTCTTTGCCCTCGAGTGCATCCGTCAAGTGATTGATGCGGTGGCAACAAGCGGCATTGCTGATCATTTTGATCTCATTGTTGCTCGTCGCAAGAAGAAGACTTCTGGTGCTGACTTTTTAGTGCTTAAGGTAGCGGACTTGGTCAAGATGACCGTCTATGCTGCGTCGACTCCGATCCGAGAAATTCGACTTGAAGGACTGCGTTTACTCCGCCTGACGATCGAACGGTTCAAGTCCACCATCGATCCTGAGGTGCCAGAGAGTGTGCTACTGGAACAGTATCAGGCACAGATTGGTGCGGCGCTGACGCCTGCCTTTACTGCTGAGAGCACGCCAGAGGTTGTGGCGCTTGGCGTGAAGGTCTGCGCGGTCTACATTGGCAGTGGTATTATCCAACAAGTAGACCGTTTTGGTCGTGTACTCAAGCTACTCATGGGCGCACTTGACAAGTGCAAGCATGACAAACGCGTAACGGTAGTCGGCGATGTGACGGACTTGACACCGCAAGCCTCCCAGATGATCAAGTGGGCTGTTTTGAATGCTTGGGCAGAGCTGCAGGTGGCGTCGGTGCACCAACAGTATCTAGTAGAGGTACTCAAACCAAACTTGGAAGAACTTTGCAAGCTGTGGGCCAACGCGCTAGAAGAGTTTGCTCGCTCACGCGTGGAGGCTGAAGTGGTGACGACGTCTTCGACCAACACTACCGCAAGTCTGTTTGAAGCTAGCTATTCTTCACTGCACAAGGATGGCGAACGATCTGTAAGGGGCCTTTATAACTTGACATGACTGAATAATCAGAGTCTCATGTATATGACAGAATACTCACACTTCTTCTCTACCCTTTTGTTTTTGCCATCCATAACAGTTTGACCAATCGTCCACGCTGAAGATCCTGAAGGCCGTGTCCACCTTGTTGGACGAAGAAAACAAGCATATGATTCAGGCACTGATGCGCGTAACCAGCCCGGGGGAAACAACTACAGTCGATGAGAGCAAAAAGGATAATCGAGATGAGGGATCCAAGGGTGCTGAAGATGGGTCAACGCAAGATAACAAGAAACCGGTCAAGAAGCCACGTGGACCCTATTTGCTCGTCCATGTCGTCTTTGGGTTGTGTCTTGAGATTCTGGCCAAGACATCGAGCACTGGTGGTACGACTATGGCAGGCAATTCGGTGATGACGGTGACTGCAGCGGAGAATGCTCTGCAGGCATGTCTGAAGACACTTCAATCGATTCTGGACCCCAAGTACATTGACAAGGAGTTTATCACGTTACCCATATTTTTGGAGATGATGACTATCTTGGAGCGTGTCGCATGGATCGAGAGGAGTCATACTCAAGTCCTGGTGGCAGGTATGATCGCCAAGTTGATCCAAGGATATGGTCAGGATCTTCTGTTTACTGAAGAGGAAGAAGGTAGCAAGTCCCAGCCGGTGTTGCCACAGGATAATTCAGAGAGCCGTCGCCAGAGCCGTGTTTTGGAAAATGGCAGTGGCAATGACTCTGAATCGTCATTTGTGTCGTCACCAGTGACAGTTGAACCACCAAAGGAGATCCCGTTCAATGCTCCTCTTTCGCAGCTGTCTGCTCTCCCTGGAAAACGCCTGTACGCGGTTGTTCAGTTGCTCACCGAGCTTGCTATCCAAAAGTGCCACAGCCTGAACCCCAAATCAAGCAAAGTCGTTGGTCGTAAGTTTCATTTTTGTATTTTTAAGTCATTAACTTGAAATCTGTTTGCATCATAATGCACAACATTAACACTGGTGATGTCATGTCTTCTTTGATTTGCATGGGGATTAATCCCGCAGGCATCGCGCAAAAAGCTATCACACCAGAAACAGTCGATCTCTTAGGCCGTGTGGTTGACATGTTGACATCATTGGTCAAGGTTTCACCACCGAAGTACCAGCTGCACTTGGCGGCGGTGACACTGCATATTCTGGTCGGCATCCTGCGCGATCCTTTGTTCCAAGTTGAGCTTGGAGGGCGTGTTCTGGTGAATATGAAAACTGTCTTTGGTGCATTGGAGAAGACCGTCTGTGACACGGAAGACGCCGAAGAGAATGAGGATGAAACAGAGGAGGACGCCAACAACATTGAGAAAACCAAGATCGACACACAGTTTTTGGGCTTGATCCTGAATGGCACCATGGCAGCCCTGATTAAGACGCAAGCAAACTATGCGCCGGGCAATGTGCCACTGGACACGACGTTTGGCAGCAACTCATCGTCCGCAGTGCTGTCTTCGATCGAAGGACGTTCGACACGAGACCAAGAAGACGCTGAGATGGATGTCTCGCAGGCAGAGATTACGGCGTGGTGCAATGGCTTGTTGGCGATGATGGTTCTAGTGACGAGCCGGACGCGCTCGCATCTGCTGGACGAGTACCTGGACAAATTTGAGCGGATGCTGCGGAGCAGCATTGAGAGTTCGGTGAGCCAGGTGGTGACAGCCGGCTTCCAATGTTTGCGAAGCATGATTTTGATGGAATCACAAAACATGACGGATTCTGAATGCCATAATCGGGCACGTAAGCTCATCCAGCGGTTTGTACCACTGGTAGTGACAACAATTGTTGTTAAAGCCGTACAAGAACGAGATGCCAATACCACAACAGCTTTGCCAATGACTGAGAATGTCGGTGCAGGCGCTGGCGGAAATTTGAACAGCGAGAAGAATGGTGGCAACAAGCAAGGGCGAATCGGCATGCATGTGATTGAGGAAGGTATCCAGACGCTCAAGAGCCTTGCCGGCGGCGCGGCAAAGACAGATGAGGCACGGGCAATAATTGTAGGCGTGCTGTTGTCGACGATTGTACCGCTGTTGCACGAAGATGTGACACAGCCACCAAAGGCGAATGCGGCGATTGCAAACCAGCTGCACGAAATGGCACTGAACCACCTATTGAATCTGGGAACGACATATCCGAAAGAATTCCGACATGGATTGTTGCAATTGTCGCAGGAGCGTCGGTCGCGGTTAGAGAATGCAATCCGACAGAATGTCCTGCAGCAGCAGGAGCAGTTGCAAAAGAAGCAGGCCCGTGAGGAGGCTGAGCGCCAGCGATTACAACGTGAGCGGGATCGTGTTCAGATCCAACTCAAGAGCAGTTTTGATGGATTTATGTAGAGCCATTATTACGTTGTTTTGTGCTCGATGTGTTGCCAATCATCATAATATAGAGAACAAATTATTTTTTTATGATATTGTACATTCTAAAAAGAGAGAGTCGTTTCTATACATGTATGGAATTAAAAAAATTACTTTTTGATTTACAATTCAGTATGAACGATGGCGACAAAGCATGAATCTGGGAAGGTCTTGGACAACATCTTGATGGCATCGGCAATGGCTTCACGACTGCTATCAGAATCCTTGCCTTGGTAGTTGTTCTCTTGTAAAGCCGCACACCAGGGACCCACATTAACCTTCAATGGCTCAACATTCTCTGGTTGCTCAATCTCTTCAGGAGGAATCCACGACGGGATATTAGTGGGCAGATCTTGCTTTGAAGTGAATGTTGCCTGAATATTCTGATTCACCTTGTCATCAGCAACTTCCTTGCGCATGTCAGGGTCTGCGAAATCCGTCATGAACATGGCGCACTTCCGTCGGAAGATGGGGTCAGTGGAGTTGGTAAAGATAGCGGCGAATTTGGCAATGTCGTAGTTGGTAAGGATGTTTTGGTTACCGCGAACCAAGTTGCCAAAAGCTGTAAGCAGTCTGCGAGCGACCAAGCTATCAGACTCTGTAGTCATCAGATGCAGAAGGTGGCGATGAAGGTCAAGTTCGATGGCGGCCTTCTGAACGGTAGGGTGATTCTGGACGGCATTGCCGACTACAAGAGCGGCATTGGAACGCATGATACGTTCACGATCACAGAGCGACTGAGCTGCTGTATCAGGGTGACAGGCGAGCAGCTCCATGACAGATCGCAGGCCCGATCCTTGTGCTAACCGCAGCCCAAAGTCCATTTCGCTGACCAGTTCACCCAGTTCTTCCAGAGCTGCCTCAACTTGGCGCAATGAGCTCTCGGTCGATTCAATGATGGCCAGGTATTCGGTGAAGGCAGCATGCTCATCCATTGTGATATGAGGGTTCGGTTTGTGGAATTCAGGCATGTTGTTCAAGATATTAGGACCACTGGATGGCTCTTGTTGCTGCTCTTGCTGATCATGTGCGTCAAAGGTTGCTTGCATCGAGCTGCCAAGATCATGATGCTGTGTGCCTGTTTTGTCTGTATCAACAACGACCACAGCGCGGTGTTCCTGGGATCCGTCCACAGGTTCCTTTCGACCCATAAGCTTTGCGTATTTTTTGTGCGTCTCAAAGTCCATTCGTACATGTAGACCTAAGGAAAGTGGGTGAAAGCACCAGATAACAAACAAAATGTGCTCGTCAGCTACTGGAGTTATCTTCAATGTTTGATTCGAACAAGAATATGTTGCACATGGGCTGATGATTTTTACCTGGGGGAATCTCTTGTCCTTCAAGGACCTCCTGGAACTCATGTGTTGGGACAAAAGCTCGCGGATAGCAGTTACCATCTCGACAAATCATATCGCTGGGCTCGCTCTCAAGCACAACGTCGGTGTGTCCATGGTGAAGTTCCTCTACTTGGGCTTTGTGACTTGGTGCACTGTTGGCTAATGCGATGGCAGCACAAATGCCGAGAATGAAAACAGCTCGCTTGAAGAGGCGGACCATGGTAAGAATGTAGAAGGCGAACTTGTCAAGAGAGCGAGATGAGAGATGCAAGAGTTGGGAGGGAGGGAGTCGTATTTAAGAATAGTAAGAAAGAGAGGAGGAGTGGAGAGGGGTTATCAACGTTTTGTGTGGAAGCCTTGAGAAGAATAATCTTCGTGGCAAAAAAGGGACTGGTCTCCAAGGGCCACTTGGTCCAATCATGTTTGAGTACATGGCTCTCTATCTGGAGTCCAACACACGAATACGGCACTTTCAAAATCAAACTGTGATAGTCATCCACCTCAAAACAGTGGTGCGACCAATACTGGATGAGTCCTTTGTGAATGTACTTGCAGACCGATAGACTCGTACCATGATCACTCTTTCTTTTTTGTTAGCTATGCCAGCTACACAATCACCAATATATGTCTGACTCTCTCATAACCCATCAAGGTTTTCATTGTTTTAAATACAAGCAGTCCTATGGAAATTTATCGAAAAACTGTTATAATACATCCCATAAAACTACACTAGACCGCTCAAATCCTAGCCCAGCATACTGTGTAAACAAAAAAAAAGCCACTATACCAGTCTCCCTATAAAAGAACATTTTGGTTGTGTAATGGAGGTTCTTTAGTTAGTTCTGTTCGTAAATCACTATATTAAATAGTGGTGTACCTTCAGTATATCCTAGCGGTCAATCATCCGAATGTTGACTCGAAAGGGGCTGAATCCTTCGGTTCAGGTCCGCGAGAGAAATCACAATCCAAGACTTGGTGTGCTCTGAGCAATACTGGGGGTAGTGCTTCCACCTCAGAATTGTATTAGCCACTATGACATTTCAACAAGCTTGTTTATTTGATATTGAAAAGAAAAAAAGAGAGAACTCACTAGAATTTTGTTGTTCATGAACGAGTGGCAGAAAAATAAAAAAAAAATGTCGAAATATCCTTTGAACCAAGTAACGAGTCTTGCGTAGGATTACAAAAATATTGTATACCGTAACAAAGACTTGATAATGTCGCATACTTGTCACAGTAAATGGCAGAAATATTGACCAGCCATTATTTGCTGTTTTCAAAGAACTTTTTACCAAATCAAAAAATTTACAACCCCTGCAACTTCGGTGGCTTTGATCCAGAGTTCAGAGAGTGCACAGAGCGGTCCTAGGCCATGAGCAAACAACTAAAACCACTTTTCTCCTCTCACCTTTCACCTCATCAACCTCACCACCCAGCACGGCACAATGGGAATCAACACAAGAGAAGACGAGAAGCTGCAGTTCGAAACATCCGAGGAGGTGAAAGGTACTCTTTCATTACCATGCAAGATTCACCTTCCTTAATAGACATACATAGAAGCATCAAGGACGACATTGTTGCCTAAACAGAAGCAGTCTGACCAGTGGTCACATAATGCAATGAAGGGCCAGCTATTTACCCACTTTTCTACTATTGCATTATTTGGAACTAATAGTTATCCCTACTTTCGACTCGCTTGGACTCAAGGATGATTTGCTTCGAGGCATTTATGCTTACAGTAAGTGCTCGGTCCAAACTTTTGTCGTAGTGCGTATTGGTTCACTCTCATTCCCATCACATATCTGACGCTGCCAACACATTCTTCCATAGACTTTGAGAGACCTTCAGCCATTCAGCAGCGTGCTATCCGGCCCATCACCAAGGGACGCGATGTGATTGCCCAGGCACAGTCAGGAACGGGAAAGACGGCTACGTTCTCGATCTCGATCCTGCAGTCGATCGACACCTCCATTCGTGAGACACAGGCACTGGTCCTGGCACCGACACGCGAACTGGCGATTCAGATCCAGAGTGTGATTTTGGCATTAGGCGACTACATGAATGTGCAGTGTCATGCTTGCATCGGTGGCACGAGCATTGGTGAGGATATCCGACAACTCGACTATGGCCAGCATGTGGTGGTTGGTACCCCTGGACGAGTGTTTGACATGATCCGTCGCCGCAACTTGCGGACGCGGGCCATCAAAATGATGGTGTTGGACGAGGCTGACGAGTTGTTGAACCAGGGTTTCAAGGAGCAAATCTATAACGTATACCGCTACCTGCCACCATCAACCCAGGTGGTGATCTTGTCAGCTACTCTGCCCCACGATGTCCTCGAGATGACCTCCAAGTTTATGACAGATCCAATTCGCATTTTGGTGAAGCGTGATGAGTTGACGCTGGAAGGAATCAAGCAGTTCTTTGTGGCTGTTGAGAAGGAGGATTGGAAGTTTGATACACTCTGCGATTTGTACGATACCCTGACCATTACACAGGCTGTTATCTTCTGCAACACGCGCAGAAAGGTCGACTGGCTCACAACTAAGATGCGCGAGGCCAACTTCACAGTATCATCTATGCACGGTGAAATGCCACAAAAAGAGCGTGACGCTATTATGCAGGAATTCCGTCAAGGTGCCAGCCGTGTGCTTATTACCACAGATGTTTGGGCCCGTGGTATTGATGTCCAGCAGGTCTCACTGGTCGTCAACTATGATCTGCCCACCAACCGTGAAAATTACATCCATCGCATTGGTCGTTCGGGACGCTTTGGTCGCAAGGGTGTTGCCATCAATTTTGTCACTCAGGATGATATCAAGATTCTGCGCGACATTGAGAACTACTACTCTACACAGATTGATGAGATGCCAATGAACGTATCAGATTGTAAGTTACAGGAAATCCGCATCTTATGGGCCAAGGAGGGAGGACATTGTAAAGTTTACGCGTGGACATAGCAAAGAATATTGACTAACTTTTCTTTATTATAATTTCTTGCCCATTTCCTTAGTGATGTAAAGAGTACACGAGTTTTGGATGCACACTTCCCTTCGTCTGCACTGGTGGCCTTTATTTTGTACAGAGCTGACCATGAAAATAAAGTAAAAATAATAATATGAAATTTATTATTCTACGATGATATCGTGTTGCATACTGCATTAAAATGGGCAAACTTTCCTCAAAACACATGGGAAAGGAATGACAATTGCTTCGATTATCTTCTCTAGCTCATACATCAGTTTATGATAATAGCGAATAATCAACTATCTCGATGCTATGATACAGCGTGCTCGCTCAGCGAGATCCTTCCAGACTTCTGTTCGTGTGAAGCCAGCCTCTCTAACAAACCGTGTGACATCTTCGGCCTGGTGGTCACCACCAATCTCAAGCATTAACTCTGGGACATCGATTTGATCCAGGATAGGGCCATTTCGCAGCGTCCGGTTGGATTTCAAAACCATGACTGCAATTTTCGCGATGCGCGGATAAAAATACAGACCACGTTGATCTGCTATTAATGCCTTTGGGTCCTCCCACTGTCGCACTTCTGGCTCTAGTGTTGACAGTTCTTCAGGATCAATGTAGGGAGGATTGGAAACCACCAGGTCATAACCGACGAATGATGGCTCGCTCCCGTTTTTGTCTCCAGACCACTTATATAAGCTATCAGGCGCCGATTCCCGTGTTAGGTCGAGTTGCTCGAATCTGACCTCGTTTGACTGAAGCGCCTCGTTCTTGTCTAGTAGGGAACGGTTAAAAGCGAGATTGTCCCTCGCTAGTTGAACAGCACGCTTGTCGATATCGATACCCAGTACATTAGTTGTATTCGCAGGCAACATGGAAGCGAGGCCAAGTGCGATACACCCAGAACCCGTGCAGAGATCGACGATATTGAAGCGATCGCGTCTATCTGCGCTGGTAGTATTGGTGTCTAGCAGTTTGGACAGCTGTTGAGGCTTAAAACGAACGTGAGACGCGCAGAGTCGAAGTGCAAGGTAATTGGTCCATTCTTCAGTCTCCCATCGTGGGATCAACGTGGGTGGTCTCGTCAATATCTCGAGTTTCAAAAAAGGTTGGGTGCCAAGAATGTACTGTAGAGGTTTTCGATGCTGGACGCGTTCGTGAACATAGTCTTCAAGAAGCGCCATAGCTACATCATTATGACGAATAGTAGAAGAGTCGCTCTTCTTGGAAGCCTCATCGTTGGCGTGCTGCCAAAGCCACTTCAGCTCCTGTGCGGCGTGGCTCTCGCTATTGTTGCAAACTGGAACGAGCAATTTTACCAGTCGCTGGCGGATCTGTGGAGCGAGAAGAGTCGTGGCCATCTGTGTATTTTTTATAGTGGAGTTAATTTTCCACGGTTATTGATATTTGTTTGGTAGACTGGCGCGACCTGCAAGTAGGCATAGAGTAGGAAAGAAGGAACGTCAGAGACCATCCCTCCGTTGAAGTCGAGCTGAAGTTGGGTACAGAAGGGACCGGAGAACGAAAAAACCTAACTCGTTTTTTCCTTGCATGCATTGATTTCACAACACGCCAAGCCACTGACATATATAATATACCAATGTCAAAACGAATATGATCATCTTTTCACTTCGTTTCACCCTCCCCCACATTGTAAGTTGTTTGTAACCCATGTTATGGATCAGAGCGCATCCGCATTCTCTTTCCCCCTTCTCATTCATCAGCATTCGTGCTGCCCGCAAATAAACTGTTAGGCCGATTGGGACATCTCTATTCCCTTTTGGTCGCATAGCAGAGGGCCGCTCCTTGAGAGAGGTCGCACTTACACTGTTTGCCAGATCACTAAACCGCCGTTTGAGGATGCGCTCGACCTTTTTAGCGGAGCTCGTTTATAGGTATGCGGTTGACAAACCACCTTTCTAATCAATCTACAAATCTCCTTTCTTACTTTACTAGATCGATGAAAATGCGTTTCAATCATTCATTCTTTCAAGAGTATCGACAGTAGGATTGGTGAGTTCGCTCTTAGAGTCTGAAAATGGCAGACTTCATCCGTCTGTCAAAGAGTGAAAGTGGTTTCATGAGAAACTATAAATTATTGCTGTTTCTCGTATAGTCCTGCTGTACTGGATGTTCCATCATTATTCGTGCTTTGGAATCATCTCATGCTTTATGTCGGCCTGTGAATAATTGGATGAAATACCGTGTAGCTCTAGAAGCAACGTATGACACACATCATACACGACCTCTGGCAATACGGGGTATGAATACTTACCCAAAACTGCTGCAAGGTAGTATGCAAGATCACGACTTGGTATCTGTCGTTTTTTGCAAATTGCCCTGCAGGGATTTGGTTAAGGAAATCGATCCTAAACTTGTTTGGAGAGTGATCGCCATATGGTGGTTTCAGTAACAACATGCCCTATTGTTTAGAAGGACTACCACAGGTGTGACGGGTCGAGCGATCGATGGCTCCAATTTTTCAAATTTGACATGGTCAACCTACAGGCTGTTCAAGAGTTTCTCAACCGCAAAAATTGTGGATTTTCCACTCTCAAAGTGTGTTAAACTAGACACACAACATGAAGCTTTTCGACACTGATGTCTGTGGCCCCATGGCTCCCAACCACAAGCGTGTTAAGATTTAGGAACAAGGGAATATCTTAGATATGGTTCCACAAAAAGATGCAGGATGCAAAGGCCCTCAAGTGACCTAGACTGAGTGTTTGCTATGGAACAGGGGAGTGGGACTGGACATTGATGAACGATTGGTCGAGATAGAAGAAGGATTGATTTTTATTCTACAGAACTATAGTTGCAAACTAAAAATCTCGCGTAAGGAATTGCTTGATTATCTTGTTATTCTGAGGGTCAAACAACCATGAAAGCGTATTCAGAGTTGACCGTGCCTGTTTATATATTTCGGAGTGGTATATCGGACAACAAATGGAGTATAGGCATGCGTCCAAGAAAAGTGCGACATTGTCAACCCGGTTGAAACTCCCATTAGGCTGCACGACGCCCATTAGGCCTCTCGCTACCCTGACTGCTCGGCCATCTACCGGCGAAATAGTGAGCAGAGTCCGGGATAAGAGGCAGGCTTGCCCTGATGTATATGTTCAGGGGCAATAAAGTGGAAACATGATGGAATCAAGGATGGTTTGGAAAATCGTATCCAGGTGTCGATGACTTTTATATACTGTGAACCAAACAACGATACTCTCTCAGTTTGCAGCCGTTTCATTCAATCATGCCTGGGAGTAAAACCATCACCATTGTGGTGATGCTTACCTGATAAAATGCAGTCAAGATTTCCTCACGGCAAGGCAATCAATGATGGCTATATTATATGGTTGTGTTCGCACCAGCCATTAAGCAATATAACTTACTTCCCACTTTCTCGCTGCATACTGATATATTCTCATTCGTGGCATTATATCCTGTTTCGCTCACCTACAACTTCGTACCTCTACGCCCGCTCTGTTCTCCAGCCTTTGACTTCAATTTTGTTCTTACACTGCTTTCCATTCTGTATTATGGCCAGCTGGCTGTGTTGTCCAACTTCTACATCATCCTACGGTAGGTTTTCCACTAATTCTAGCAATTTCAGATTGAAAGATTCAGACGGTCTAGGGAGCTGTTGAAGTTACACTAATTTGGCAACTTCTGGTAGCAACGGGAGAAGGCAAAGACAGGTTGCTATCAGCAACTTCCTCCATTCAATGATCTGCACCTTTCGCTTCCTCGCCAGTTCGTACAGAGCGTAAGTTATTATGTAAACCAAAAGTGATGCAACTGCGCCAACAGGATAAAGTATACACGGTACCACATCATGGCTATGAGCACTTTTATTGCACTTGAATAGTTCGTCGAAGACCAAAAAATACTCACCCCACAAAATCACTGTAGCAATTCTGGCAAGTCGATTATTCCAACGATATCTCCAGTAAACCAGTGTATTGTGACGCAATATCAAGTAGTCGCCATTCATACATCCTTCAGCTGGTGTCGCGAATGAGAAATACATGAATGGTACGCGAGAATACTCTTCCTTCGACGATAGCTCCAGAAGAAGAGATGTACAAGTGGCGCAAGAGAACTTGGAGACGTTTGAAAAAAAGTCGAGTCAGCTCATACAATTTTCTTAGATGTAGATACCATCTACGAGCTATAAAGCATTTCCAACAAATGGTCAACTGGACAAACACAACTCCTAGATACGGATAGTATCTTTGGGCATTTTCTGTAGATGTACTGGAAGGAGGCTATGGGAAAGTCTTCTATAGTGAGTTAGTAACCCGGAATGACAATGTCATATCCAAGTCAGCATCATCATAATGTCGTAAATAAAGACGGTCGTGTTCGGATGTCCGCGCTTCGGTATGACCTTCATATTACCACCGAATCCGTATTTAGTATTATACAACGTTTTCCTTGTCCTAGAGTGAACATCACACGTCTGGATTCGCATGTCATCGAAGGGGACTTATCTTCACATCACAACATTGTCTAGATCTATGCGATCGTGAAGTGTTCGACATCCCCTTTCTAGGTTAAGAACGCCAAAATCTCAATGGGGCGAAGATAGTCGATTTTGGACCATGGTAGTTACTACCTTGTTATTCGTAGGCCGCAACCTTTCGTGTGGAGTTAGGTGGCGTGGCCCTTTGGACAACATATCCTGCAATTCAATGACGAACATCTAGAATACATGGCAATGGCTGTAAAGTAAATTATCAGCAGCACATATCTATACTTCGCTTGGGGAGCACATTCCTGTGCAATACAATAGACGCGACTATGGGGATTTTATAGTCTTTACTGTATCCACTCTGATGTGTGAAGTTTGATTGGATTTTTTTGGAGTATATCGCCTTCATCTAGCATGGTAAGTAGAACAATACTTTCTCAACCCAGTTACATAGTCTTGCGTTAGCACCCTCGCGCTGCTTCTTAAAAGGGAACATTGGGATAGAACCACAAGTTGTCTACTTGAAGACAACGAGTATATCAATTTTGGTTTGTTTATTTCCATTTTCTGCACCCCAACTGTCAAGTCATCCCTCCACGGCAAGAGGACTGTCTTACTCAGACACTCCCCTCCCCACGTTCACGTTCACCCCACCTGCCTTTCTCGCGTTTTCCCTCGTCCCCTTCACTATTCCAACCTATCATCCATCAGCCCATTCCACTTGAAGACTTATTCACAGGGGAGGAATACTGCAGGAGATGAATTTAGACGACATCATTGAGCAACAGCACGAGGCCCAACATGGCTTGGGTCATGGTGGCCTCGGTAACGGCATCAGTCATGCATCACAGGGCTGGGAACCCAGTAATCTCGTTCTGGTGAGCGACTCCTCCAAACTGTTGCAGTAATCTTCATAGTGCAATGTTGTCATGGAATTCACTGAATGTAAATGTTCCTCATATTCCTCGGGACTAGATTGAACCAGGTTACGTGAACGCGGGCCTTGTGGACGACGACTCTCGCATTTTCACGCTGGACAGAGTTGACTATGCTATCCCAAGACAGCTGGTGTCGCTGGTCGTGTCAAACAACATCCTGGTCATGGCCCTGGATAACATGCATCTACTGAGAATCGATTTACAAAAGCCCCACGAGATTGAAGGTATTTTGAACGTTGGATGCCTTTGCCTAGCCCTACCAACATAAAATGCTATCCTCGAGCCTTGACAACAGCTACTAACCACGAATCCTTATGGTATTTAACAGACATTGAGATTCCAAGGAAGGTTTCCGAAGGCAAGATTTATAAAATGTTTTTCGACCCGACCGGCCGTCACCTTATTATCACTACAGAGACTGGCGACAACTACTATCTGTTCGAAAAATGGAAGAAGGCTAAACTACTATCGAAAATCAGGGTAAGAAAGAGTGCTTCAACGCTTGCAAACGCTTAAGCAGGTATTAAACATTTGTTAACAGTACTGTGGGCGTGTTTGTTTTTATCCTTTTTGTGCGTACCATAGGGAATCGTGATTGAGTCGATAGCATGGAACAGGTCGCATGACAAGGCTGTCGACTCATCGACCCGCGCGTTTTTGATTGGCACTCGCAATGGACACATCTACGAGGCGGAACTGGAGCCAACGGCCGAGTTCTTCAAAAAGGAAGAACGCTACTTTAAGCAAGTGTATACAGTCCAACCTAACATGCCTATTTGTGGACTACGCATGGAACAATTCCCATATGACGTGCGAAAGTATCTTGTCATCGCTGTCACTCCGACTCGCATCTACCAGTTCATTGGCACTGTGTCTCCAAGCAGCGCAGGAGGTGGAGCTCTGGGTGATGATAGAGCTGTATTCGAAACACTTTTCTCCAAATACGAGGTCAACCCTGGTTTTACAGAACTCCCAGGTGATCTCCCATACGGCCAACTCCACTTCTTCACGCCCTATCAGGAGCTTCAGTACCAGGGCGTTGCCAAGACTTTTGCCTGGTTAACCGGCCCTGGAATCTATCATGGCAATCTCGTCTTTGGCTCTCAGAACCCTGGGGACTCGGTCATCGATGCTGCACAGCTTCTGCCATACCCAGCAACTCGACTTGATTCGGATTCCACGACGGCAGTCTCAGAGGTTCCTATCGCAATTGCCTTGACTGAGTTTCATTTCATCCTGCTCAACAGAGAACGCATTCGTGCCATCAATCAACTTAACGACCAGATTGTCTTTGACGAACTTATCCCTCTGGTAATCATTCGAAACGAGGAAAAAAATGAGGATTTGCTGTATACTTGGATTTTTATATCTAAAGTCCTAACTCGTATTATGGCACATTATACTCCACATGTAGCGACCTAACGAGGAGGTCATCACAATGACAGTTGATACCACTAGCAACACTTTTTGGATCTATACAGACTGGTCTATCTTCGAGCTGATCATCACCAAGGAGGATCGTGATGTATGGACATTATACCTCGAGAAGAAGCAATACGACATGGCCCTGCAGTATGCCAAGGTATGACGCTTATATTGTCTGACATGTTTTGTGTTGCCTTGTGTGTGGTGGTTATTTAACCATTATTTTCATTCAATCATTGCTTATAGAATCCGGCCCAAAAGGACAAAGTATTGACGCTGCAGGCAAACCATAATTTTGCTCAAGGTCGGTACATGCTCTCCGCCAAATACTATGCACAGTCAACAGTCCCCTTTGAGGAGGTGGCACTCAAATTTGTTGAGCGAGATGAACGAGATGCCCTTCGAAACTACCTGCTTGCAAAACTGGATAAACTCCGACGCGGGGTAGGTGACCAATGTTAGAATGACTTTTCAACGGTGAGACTTTGCCTAACAGTTGAGCCTGCGATGCTAACATGTTGATTGTAACAAACATATCTCTCAGGATATCACACAAAAAACAATTTTAAGTATTTGGCTTGTAGAGCTGTATCTGAGTAAGCTGAATCAGCTGGAAGATCTCGCTGCATCGGCTGTGAGTGACTCGGATGCGGAGAATTTACAAGCTGAACAGGCTCTGTTGGAAGACGAATTCAAAAGCTTCTTGGAGACCAACAAGAATTATTTGGATAAGAAGACGACATATAAGCTGCTCGCATCACATGGACGGACGCCCCAGCTTCTCTTCTATGCAGAGTTGATTGGTGACTATGAGCGAGTCATTTCACATTGGATCCAAGAGAAGAATTATCGGAATGCACTGGAGGTACTGAGTAAGCAAGAATCGTTGGACATTTACTATCGGTTCTCTCCGGCGCTGATGGAAAACGCCCCTTACGAGACTGTCAGTGCATGGATGCGGCAACCCAACCTCAACCCACGCAACCTCATCCCCGCTTTGCTCAAGTATGATCACAAGATGATGGATGCTGGTGCTCAAAATCAAGCTATCCGATACCTGTCGTATGTGGTGACACAACTCAACAACACCGACCCTGCCATCCACAATTTCCTTCTGACGCTTTACGCTACTCAGCCAACACGCGACGAGTCTGCTCTGCTCAAGTTCCTGGCCAACGAGGTAATGAACAGAATCGATGATACTGTCCATCTTACAAGGTATGCAGCAGATATAAACACAAAACCATAACACTGTTCGTCATTTGTCGTTTTGAATAGGGTCAAGACATGCACTACAACCTTGACTATGCGCTCAGGATATGTGCTCAAAACAACCGCATTCAAAGCTGTGTCAACATTTACAGCAGCATGGGACTTTATGGCGAGGCTGTTGAACTTGCCCTGAAGGTACAGCAAGCAACAAGAGATATCAGGCAACTATTAACACATTGAGAGCAAGAGGAGCATGTGACTAACATTAATCGAATATATTGCAATCTCTCAGCACAATGACTTGGAGTTAGCTAGAATCAATGCGGATAAGCCTGAAGACGACGATGCATTGCGCAAGGCGCTGTGGCTCAAGATTGCACGCCACGTGGTTGAGGATAGGAAGGACATCAAGTCAGCAATGGAATTTTTATCCAACTCTGATCTACTCAAGATTGAGGATGTCCTTCCATTCTTCCCAGATTTTGTCCTGATTGACGACTTTAAGGAGGAGATCTGCGCAGCGCTCGAGGAGTACAACGTGCATATTGAGGAACTTAAGGCGGAAATGGACGAGGCAACAAATTCGGCGGAGAATATTCGCATCGACGTACGGGAGCTCCGATCCAAGTTTGCCGTAGTGGCATCAACGGAGAAATGCACAGCCTGCGATTTCCCCCTGTTGACGCGCCAGTTCTATATATTCCCATGCCAGCACACATTCCATGCAGATTGTTTGATCAAAAGCCTTCAGCCATTTTTGTCGAGCCGACAAGTCAGACAGCTGGAAGAGTTGCAGGAACAGATCCAGGTCGAAATGCAGAACCAGCAAAAGCTCATGCTCACTAACACCAATACTCACCAGCCGCTTGTGAATCCAAACTCGGTAGCTGCATCCAAGGGTGCGAATGGCACCGTGGCACCTTTGATTGCACTCGAACCAACGAACGCTGGTGGTGGAATCGGCCAAATCCCCATCCTGGGACAGACTGTCGAAGCGGCAACGGCGCTCACGGGGGCATTGGGTGCTGGTGGCATGGCAGTGATGAACGGTGGCGTTGCAATTGCAACAACGGCCGCTCAGACGGCAGCAGGAGTTTTCAAGGACGTGATCTTCTCGGAAAGTCATGGCCTCAAAGTAAACCAAGGCGGTGACGATGTTGCGGTGGTTGTGCCGAAGCTTGAGAAGTTACGCGAACAGCTGGATGATTTTGTGGCATCTGAGTGTCTCCTCTGTGGTGAAATGATGATTAAGACAATTGATCAGCCATTTGTGTCCCCGGACGAGCGAGAACTGGAAATTTCTTGGAGTGTACAATGAAATTGACGGGCAGATGTGTTAGCGCCCGTAGCATGATTGGCAAAGTCATGAGTGAACAAAAAGAATAAAATTTTACCAGTCTCATGGAGGCGGAGCAAAGTTTAGATACTATTCTTGTACTGTAAAGGATGCAAAGAATTGAATGCGAGGAGTCGTGGGAACCTGTAGAAGAGAATGTTGTTATGGTTCCGTCTGTTTCCGTCTTGTAACACTTTGGCAAGGCAAAATATATAAGCACAGTTTAGCCAAGATTCTTTCTATGGCAGACTATAGATGAACCATCGAGAGATCTATGGAACAGAGAAAGAAATGGTATGTTGCCACAAAAGTATAGTATAGGGTTGTGTCGTTGGGCCGATCACTCAAAACTTTTAGTTTCCATTTCTCGTTTTTATTTGATACAAAAAGCAGGAAATGAGGAAGATTTGGCACTGTGTCACATTGTTAGGCGGGCGTGTGACACTTTTCGGATCGGCCAGCTCTTGCGCCCAAACCCTGTTATCTTTGCTCCGTATGGAGGACAGGGGTGGGGAGGATATGGGATTCTGGGTGGGTGGTGTGTGGAGAAATATTTAGTGTAGAAATTGACTAGCCCTGTTTTCCCACACAGGGTACAGACTATCTAATTTTCCCCTTCCCCTCCCCCTGCTTGCGTCCACACGCACCTATCTTTCCTTCGTCTCGATTCTTTTCATTGCTTCCATTCATTCATTCTTTCTTCACCATCACTTAATTCCTTCATCTCCGTCATCCTTCATCATGAGCGCTCTTCGCAACGTCGGACGTGTCCATCGCGCCACCACAGCTTTCTTTCTCTGCGATATCCAGGAGCGTTTCCGCTCGCTGATTTGGCAGTATCCTTCCGTGGTTGCCACTGCCCAGAAGATGGTAGCTGCCCATAAGATCCTCGACGTCCCACTGATCGTCACTGAGCAGCATCCCAAGGCTCTTGGTGCCACTGCCGCGGAAATTGACGTCTCCACTGCAAAGGTCAACGTTCCTAAGACCAAGTTCTCCATGTACATTCCTGAGGTCCAGAAGGAACTCAAGGGTGTCAAGTCTGTTGTTCTCTTTGGCATCGAGGTAAGCTTGGATCTTTGCGACCATTGGAGTATGAACACACATGCTCTTTGGCTGATATTCATTAGCGATGCCTTTAATGGACTCTATTAACAAGCTTGAGTGTATATCTTGCTTCTTGCTCACTCGCTATGGATGATATTATAGTCGCACGTGTGTGTCCTGCAGACTGCTCTTGACCTGTTGGAGAACAACATTGATGTCCATGTTTTGGCCGATGGCGTTTCCAGCATGAACCAGAGCGAGATTGATATCGCCTTGAATGTAAGGAGATACAGTTAATGGTTGTTTATTATGCGTAATGGGATGTGATGAATGTATCGTGTCCAAAGGACAAATTGTAACATCCTTTTACTCACGCCCGCTATACCTCTATGGTGCAACTTTAACGGCTTTTTTTCACACAGCGCATCAAGTCTGCAGGAGGATATGTCACCACCTCAGAATCGATTCTCTTCCAGCTACTGGGCGACTCGAAGGATGAGAAGTTCAAGGCTATTTCCAACCTTGTCAAGGAGACTAAGGATGCTACCGCTAACAACAAGCTCTTCGCGTTCAAGAGCAACATCTAACTTCACACCAGTACATACTGCATGTCTCTCCTCTCACACACATTGTAACTATACGAGATATAAAGTTGGACACATATCCTTAGGACGAACGAAGAAACATAAAATATATAGTCTTTGTGTAGGAGGTGTTCGCGTTGAAAACTATAACGTCGCTTAGCATTGCTGTTGTTTTGGGTTTTTCCTTTATTGCGAATGATACTGCTACTCCATGCCCTTTTTCATTCGGCCATTACCGACTCCTTGTTTCCAGGAGGTTGTCACAATGACATCCAACATGCATTATTATTAGCGAAAATTTGGCTCACTTTATTTTCTCAAGGAGGGGACACCCTTTTTCCAAAATGTTTGCAATGGTCCCCCCTTTATCCTGGGCTTGCTCAGACGGAGGTGGCCAGGTCAGTACAGAGTGAGATGGGATAGGAGGAAGAGGAGTCTTTCTGCTTCTTGACCAATGGTGCTGGCTCCATAATGCTGAACTAGTCCAAATAACGCCTTTTTTTTCTTTTTCTTCATGCCGATCATTTATGCTCTCTTTTACATGGTCATGGCTCAGTGAAGTAAAAAACCAAGCAAAGATCTTTTGTGCCTTTCGTGTGGAAAAAATGGGGCC
The DNA here is from genome assembly GCA_016098105.1 of Actinomortierella wolfii. Taxonomy (NCBI): domain Eukaryota; kingdom Fungi; phylum Mortierellomycota; class Mortierellomycetes; order Mortierellales; family Mortierellaceae; genus Actinomortierella; species Actinomortierella wolfii. The sequence continues at coordinate 48,213 of JAAAIY010000129.1, forward strand.
TTGCGTAAATCCCGCACCCTAACGGCTCTATTGTCTCGCGGTTCTTTCTCTTTTTTTTTTCTTTCTTCCGCTTTCCTTGCTGCTACACTCTTTGACTGAATTCAATGGAAAGAGTTCTTTGCCAGTTCGTATTAAAAGTGAAATAATTAGCTGTGGCACAGAGAGGGCAACCATTGCTGATTTCTTTGTTTCCACAGAGCCTACACGTTTTTTTTTTCCTTTGGTGTGTCTTTCCTTTTTTCCATCCTCTTGATAGAGGCATCCTCATCCTTTTGCCTCCCGCCTCTACTCATTTCTTTAACTGCCTGTTATTTTCTTTCCTTCTGTCTCTCTCTGTTTCTCATTTGTGCTCTGTGTGTATGTATCTGTATGTCATGTCTTCTCCTTTTCTTCACGTTTCTTCCTTTCTGTGGAGGGTACTATTTGCGTTTTAGTCCAAAATAACCATCCTCACTTTCTTTTCTCTCTTTTTTTTCTTCCCCTCTCAAGCCCCCCGCCTTTCTTAAACAAAATTACAGCTTCAACTACATCAACAACTCCTTCTCACTTCATCTTTGAGTCCATCTACATATCACTCATCGAAACATTGGGCATGGGCATCCCAGTGGACCTTCCTAGTAGCATTCATTCTACACGGTCATCCCGACATGCGGCGAAGCCATCTATTTGTTCGATCGGAGGAAGACCAAGTGACCAAAGCTCTTACCACTCAGACCACGATCATTCCCCGCCCTTCTTATCTGATTCATCGTCAACGTCGTCGTCGTCGTCCAACCAGACACCATCGGAAATATATGGTAGTAGTAGCAGTAGCAGTAGCAGTAGGAATACCCGGCTATCCAGCTTCAGGTCTGAGGCGGGGGACGACAGGTCATCACTTTCGACATTGACATACTCGCCTCCACGAAGACCTCCACCCATTGTAGGTCGTAGCCAGTATGGATGGGCGTACTCGAGCAGCGCAAACGTGGCTACATATGCAGATCGGGGGCCGACAAGTGGCAACGCAGCGACGAATAATCATCAGCTTCATATAAATGCCAACCATCCTGATACGAGCAGTAATGGCTCCTCAGCCCTCACAAACAGCAGTAACACGGCGGCTAACACAGGTACTGGGGAGCAGCGCCTGTTGTACCCCTCATGGCGATTGGGGTTTGATCGAGTTGATCACCCTGTTTCATCACAGCGTACTACAACTATATCACCATCGTCGTCGACGTCGTCGTCAGCACTGTCTCCTTCACGTCAACACCGCAGCACAAGAGAGGGAGGGTCATCAGCACTGAATCACCTACGGAGACTCCATCGCGCGCCAGTTTTTGTGACCGGGTTCACCACGCCACCAAATCGTTTGCTAAGAGGCGCAGCCATCACCACCGCCACCACCACTACTACCACCACGACAACCACCACTACAAACTCGTCGCTAAACTATCAGCAACATATCAATGGGCCAGCATTGTCCTTGGGTGAGGACTACAGCCAGTTTGACCGGTATACGAGAAACAGTTTCTATAGCGACGATTATGGTTCGGACGACGAAGACTACGAACAGGTGCTCGAGTTTCTGCGCGAAAACCATCCACGCTCTAGCATTCAGACCACGCCACGGCGACAAACGACTACAGTGGTAGACGACGCAACCTCGGCAGTGCATTCACCGACGCGTCAGTCTAGGCCTAGATGGACACATGCATTTCCCCAAGTCAATTATCCACAGCCGCCTCTTCCTCCTCCGCCAGTATCTTCACCACCGCCAATTCCCACGCACGGGTCGTACTATGGCAACATTAACTACAGCAACGATATCATCAGCACGCCCTCTTCATATGCGGCAATGCGCACTGTGCCCCGATCCATTTCATTCCGCGCTGTATCTTCGACTGCGACAACGCCAACCTATCATCGAGAGCACGACCCTCCTCTCAGCCCTCCTTCCTCTCTCCCTTCCCTTGCAGCCGAAGGTGATACCAATAGCAGTGCTGATACACAATCCGCTGCTGGCATGAGCACAACCTCGAGCTCAACTTCAGCCATACCAGACTCTCTCACTGTACGTTCCCAAAACGAGCCTTTGACACAACGTGGCTTGGAAAGCTCTGGAGTGGACCGTGCCAATCGTGTATCGGACATGCAGCATGCGACACCAGTTTCGACTCGCGATAACGCCCTAGCAGATTCTAGCACCATTAATAACAATAATAACAATAATAATAGCAGCAGCAGTAGCAATAGCAGTAACAGTAACAGCACTGGCCAAGGCAGGCGTACTATTCAGACATCTCGACGGAGCGTAGTACATCCGCCAGGGCTAATCTACATCTATCCAGAGAACCACGCCCCTATCATCATGTCAGGTCGACCAGTGCTTTCGTCTAGTGCACCATCGTCGTCACCTCCGTCGTTGTCGTCATCCATGCCCAACTTTGCATCTTCTCTTTCGTCTTCTCTTTGACAACCACATTTTTCAACTACTACTACTACTACTAGCATCAAGCAACTTTTGATCATGCTAAAAACGAAAGAAAAGAAATATGCATCAACATATCATTTCCCCCCCCTTTTTCCTCTACGTTTTGTTTTTTTGTTACCATAATTGACAACAAGAACAACAACAACAACAACACAAAGAAGTGTAGATAGACAATATGTTTTATTTCTTATCCATGCTTCATGCTTTTGGAAAAAATGAAACTCGAATGTTGTGTTGCAGAATACAAGAAAGCACACAAAAGAGCTTTTTGTCTTTTATTTTGCCGAAGGGAAGAAGGGGAAAAAGGGGAGGAGGAGGAGGAGGAGGAGGAAGAAAAGAGAGGGGAGGAGGGAAGAGAGTTTTGCTGTTATAGGAAAGAATTACTTCAAAGTAGAGTGGAAAAAAACTACCTCTACCTTTTTTTGTACAATTTCCTAGACTAGAGAAGTAGAAAGAGATGCAGCAAGGTCACAAAAAAACAAGAGTGACCCATTTCCACCTATTCTCTCTCTGCTGTTGTTTAAACACTACCATCTTTCTTTTTTCGTGTCTTTGGGATCTTGTACGTACGTAGTGTTCAAAGATCGCTTGTTCTGATCGACAAGGTTTGTTTCCATGATGTCAGCGATATAGATGATATAGATGGGTAAAGTTTTCAGAAAAAAAAGAAAAGTACAATCGGTGTGGTCACCTGGGCCCGGATGTTTTTCTGTCTCTATTCAGCCCATCTCACGCGACAATAACCATCGAATAAACTATTGACATTTGTGTAAAAAGCTTACCATCCACTCCATATCGCTCAAGTCAATAGTCAAAGTGTGTGTGGGGATATCTTTCTTTTTTTTCTAGTCGAGTCTTCCTCTGTTTTGACCTTACTATCGTGCCACATGGTTAGATACAGAGAAAATAAGAGTTGGTGTTGCATGTCTTTCTTTGTTGGTATTCACACAAAGATACATCTGCTTCTGGAACGCTGCCATTTTGTTTGGGGAGGAGGAAAGAGGAGAAGAGGGGATGGAGTAGAGTATGTACTATACAAGGGGGGAGGGTTGAATTCAAGGAGAAAGACGGGGAAATTCAAAAGGGAATTAAAACAAGCTTTGTTTTTTTTCCATTTCACAATGGTATTTCATGTTGGTACAGGAAGAAACTACCATGACCATCTTTTTCCCTGGATGCAAAGGAATGCGTAGAAGATGCAACGACGAATCCTACAACACAATCCTTCTCATTCCCTGCGAATCATCTCCATGGTAGCAACAAAGAGAACCAGTCTTAACTAGTGCATATCACCGGCGCGTTGGAATTTTTTTGGATTTTTTCTTATTTTTTATTTATTGATACAATGAGGTTGTGTTGTTGCAAGGTATTAAGGACTGTCATCTAAGACCTATACTATAGTACAGAATGGATTATGAAGAGGTGGAGGATAGAAGTACGGTGAAGGGGGGAGGGGGTATATTGATGCGAATGCAGAAACAATGTAAAATGAAAGAAGGACTGTAGCATGTCAGAAACCACAAGAAAATAAAAGAAACATGAGAGCAAGAGAGCGCCAAAGCGGAGAATGCTACCCCGCAGTACTACTCAAACATGTCATGTTCAGGTTTTGCTTGTACAACGTTGCAGGAAGTTGCCATGAGCTGTACAAGCGTCTTTTTTCTCTATAGGCTAAAATGGTAGCCTCGTTTGTCTTTTTTTCCCATCAACAATGGGTTAATAGCGCCGTGCCGATGAGAATTGACTGTGAGCCTCCCGTCCCTTCCATACAAGGGAACGAAGTCTTTTTTTTTCTGCTCTTTGTTTTGTTGTTTTGTTGATGCCGCCAATGTGCGTGGCGTGGTGACAGTTGAACCAAGGTTGAATTCGAAAAGAGGTGAGGGAGAGCTGCTCTTGTACAATCGGACAAGGTTGGGGTTGAGGCACGCCAGTGCCTACAAAATTACCTTGCCGAAGTTGCTGCAGAACATAAAAAAGCTGGTACGCCTTGCCTTGTATATTTTGCTGCATGGCGAGCCAACCACAGAAAAATAGTGAGCGGAGTCTTTGGGTGGTGTAGAGTGAATACATGTGCTGGATGGGTGGTGGATGTTGAGAGTCGATTGTTTTTGCCAAGTTTCAATGGAATTAGGTGTCCTGTTAAACCAGATCAGCTCCAAACCGGTCCATGCCTCCTCCAACATTCTGACTCTTGTCTCAGGGGCAGGGGGTGGGAGAGGGAGAGTCCAGGGCCGTATTCTGGCTATTGCCGTTACACACAACCCGGGCCAAGAATATCCAGAGCCGGCTATTTTTGTCAGGAAGATCTTGCACAGCAACAAAACGTGGACGACTGGACTGGTGAGAACCCTTTTGGCTGTTTCCGATCCCTGAAAAATTGAACACAGAAATGGCAATCAATTTTCAGAGACCGCTCGACCCTTTTCCTTCCTTCGTTTGGTTCCTTGTGCCTTTTGCTCTAAATATGCCTCAGACAAGGACTGCGCTGGCTTTGCTGATATTGCTGAAAAATAAGATGGCCGCTTAAACAAAATGAATAATGAAACGAATCTCCGGTAATCGACGTCAACAGGGTCCCAGGGCCATCAAACCCGACAATAGAATATCTTGTCAGCCTCCGATGAGAGATGAAACGGAGGCAATCAGGGTGCAGCAAGACGTTGAGCGGTTGTGAAACGGTGCCACGAAATCTCTCATCTCATCTCTCTCTACTCTCTACACTGATCATCGGAGTGAAGTGAGCGGGAAAGAAGTGGACAAAGATCCACTTAGAAGGACTCGCTCGCAGTGAGGTAATCAGAAGACTTTGTCGAAAGATAAGAAGCTGAAGAACATGTCGATGACCACGAACCGACAAGGACGTCATTCAGAGGATGGTAGTCGTCCTCTTCTTGAGGCAACGTGACGGTGCTTAAAGACGACTTGACTATTAATCCAAAATAAAATGTAACAATGGGGCGTGATGAGTAAACAAAAGAACACGAGAAAAAAATCGGATATAGCATCCATCTTTGTTTCCCTCCTCTGGGTCATTGAGAGTGGCATGTTACATATCGTGAACCCAAACAAATGCTAGTCATACAGCATCTCTCTCTCTCTCTGTCTCTGCCCCATTCTTCTCAAACATCCATATAAACACTACACACATGGGTAATATTCACAATAAAAAAAGTGTAGGACCCAAATGTGATCACGGCATTCACAAGGTTGTGCAACTAACAACACATTGGACTGAGCCGTTAGAACAAAACTAAAGACAATATGGGGTCATCCGACGCCATCTCTTCGATAGCCTGAAGATGATGGTGTGTATATGTTTTTTTGGGTGTTGCTCCTTTTGACCCTCCCTACAATTCCTTCTGCCCCCAAAAGCTAGATGTGAATGAATAATGGAGTGAACAGGATAGGGGCGGAGAGGAGACAGTCAAGGGGCAGATAAAAAGTGACCCGGCTTATTTTTTGGACTTTTTTTTTGTTTCCAGCTTAATGCAAATGAAAGAGGAGGACACAGAAACACGCAGAGAGGGTCTTTCTGCCTGAAAAGGCAGTGATGGTGCATGCATGGATAGGGGAAGGGGGGACGAACAAGGGGAGGCATGAGAGGACAGAACGACAAAAACTGAAAAAGGAAGCTCTGGGGAAGGGGGAGGGAAGTAAGACACCAATCCCTTACCAATGCGGAATGGATCCTTGCGACGAGGCAGATAGCCGCGCGGCTTGAGTGGCGAAACGAGCTTACGCGAACGAATCATTCGCAGCTCAGCAGCCATCATGCGCAGGTAGTCTGTGTTGGACCGAGTCTCACGAGTGGCAAGGTGGCGAGGTAGTGGAAGGGCATCCTCGACCGATTCTTGCTGCTCCTTGGAGGCAGATGAAACCTGGGGCGGAGCAGTGGTAGACGCGGTGGACACACATGATTTGCCCACATTCTCAGAAGCTGCAGAATCGGGATTGTTACTGCTGCGTTTGCTGCCTTTTACTCCAACAAGCACAGCTGGACAAGGCTGTAGTGGAGGCCTAGGTCGCTCCACAGCAGGAGTCTCAAGATAGGTAAACGTCTTCAAGGGAATGGTGTCGGTACGAAGGGGCTTGAGACGGTCGATTGCTGCAACCGATAAGGGATACGAAGCGCTCTGCTGGTGGTGTGTGTGATGTGACTTGGCAAGGTTGGGAAGAGAGAGCAGTGCATCCGAGAAGGAGACGGTAGCCATAGTTGAGGCTCCAGCAGGGGAAGGGTTGGTAAGACTCGGAGGCTGGAACGTCTTTTTGCAGGACGACGCATCGCTATCAGCTCCACTGGAAAGGATGTTCCACGAAAACGACTTGGTAGTCGCAAGGTATTGGGCTTTGAGATTGGCCCAGAAGCCCAGACGAGTGGATGTCGAGTGATCAGCATTCTCAGTGAGTAGGGGTCCAGAGAGTGTGGCAGAGGAGCGACTCTCTTTTTCCTTCTCGTTCACTGTGCTGAGCGAATTTGTGGTAGTGGAAGTCTTTGTGGGCACAAGCTCCATAGAGGAACGTGAACGAGGGTTCAAGGAAGGCCGATTGTTTCGTGAGGAGCCATTCTTCGCACCCAAAGACGCTGCCCGCGAGAGCTTCTTGCGTGGAGGGATGAATCCATAGGGCTGTGGAGCATTGGCAGTGAATTGGGCAATAAGTTCCTTATAGTTGGCGGAACGAGAGTTGGATAGAGGTGGCGGCAAACAGGAAGGATTGCCGGGGGCCATGGAGCAAGTCGCTGGTACTACTGCTGCTTTGGAGGTGGAGGTTGATATAGAAGGAGAGGAAGGGATCACGTCGGCGGGCGAAGGTTGGTGTAAGCAAAGAGCAGGAGAGGGATGTATGAGCGACAGCATGAAATGGATGGTAAAGAAGTAAATGCAATGGAGAATGGAGAATGAAGAAAAAAGAGAAAATTGTGAACGACGGTTCGCTCCTCACGGGTTGATATATGAACACGATACATTGGGATATAAATATTCTATTCTTTTCAATTCAATCGAATTGATTATCTGCTGATGCCCAGTTCTCGCCCTCTCATTCTTTTGGCTCTCATATTCTGTTCTCGAATCAATCAGACACACATGCGTGCCATGTACTTGTACATATGTGGTACACAGTCAGGGTACTTTCTTTCGTGTTCTTGTGCCTTTGTTCCTCTCTTTCTCTCTCTTGCTCGCCTATTCATTCTCGCTTCAGACCTTTAGCCTTGTACCTTCTGTTGCTCTCACCTTCCCTGAGAACCCATGGGGGATGTTCATGGGAAAATACACAAAGCATGTGCCGGCGTGTAGAACCAACCAGTCAGCTCGCTTCAATCTTGAGAAGCCATTGTACATTCCTTTTGCTATGCATTATTGCGCTCTCGACTGTAACCCATTCGGTTTGGATATTGAACCACAGAGCATAAGAACAAAAAAATTATGTGGGTATTTCTATCCCCGTACCTGTTGTCTGTCGTGGATGAATAATCGTGTGAGACGGAATGCGAATTTGCCATGGGTCTCTTGCAACCCGCACCTCTCTCTCTTACTCTCTCGTTCGCTCACTCTCTCACTCTACCTTATTTTATTTTTCCCGCGCCAACTCCGTGGAAACCGAGGCTATGTTTACGCTCAGCTCTCTTCGGCCTGGCTTCCGATCAAGGATAATTGTACGTACAAAATGAAAAACCTTCTCCCTCTCTCTTTCTCTCTCTCTCTCTTGACCGCCACGGCACTATCAGCTTCAGGCGCCGATCCGACCTGATGTGAGAACGCTCCGAACCAGCACAGGCTGTTATCCTTTGTAGATAGTCAGTCTGCAGCGATGTAGAATTTAGAGATGACATCAATAGTGAAGGGAGATGTCCCATGAAGGTTTAAGATGGATGATGATCTTTACCACTCTAAATATCACTTACTTTGAGGTTTGTTCCTTGATGGGGGCCACGCGAGTAGTCAACGTCTTTTCAGTTTGGAGTGGTAAACCTTAGTGACCATCAAGTAGCAAAAGGTAGCAGTAGTTTTATGGGAACTTTTTCTAGCTGAAGACGATTCCGGAATAAGGTTCTCTATCTCATCTCAGCGTAGATGACCAGCTGGTCGGGTGCAAAGCCTATTCTATGACCATATTTTTTTTTGGTGATCAAGGCCCGTCATCATCAACAGCTTTTTAACGGACAAGCCGGGGTTTCATTCAAAAGTGGAAATGGAATCTAGCGAACATCCCCCCACCCCACACAAACGCACACACATGAGGAAAGAATCCACTTTGGGACGAAGTTGGAATAAAGGAGGCGTGGAGAAGTTTAAAGGGCGGCACTGCCTCCACACTCCGTCATCTGGCGATACATATGTATGCTGAACAATTAACTACTACATAGATAAGCTACTTTCATGACCCTTTTTTTTCTCTCAAATGTTTCGCACGCACGCACACCAATCCCTCCTTCCCTCGTTCCATGCACAGCTTTTTCCTCAGTTTATTTTCAGTGGTGGTATCAATCTAGGGTAAGAACGGAATTGTCTCTGAGAGCGCTTCGACTGTTTTGCACGAGTTTACGAATTTTTTAAGGGGGAAAGAGGTAGATCGCTCGCGTGCAACCGGAACAAAAAAGGGTGAATCCTATCGCAAAATGATAATCATGTGGAATATAAGTTACGATACAACGACCATACAACTTTGCGTCCAAACAAAAATTCACTCTGCCCTATTCCCTCTTCTGGAGATTGTCGATTAGAGTCCAACCTGTGCACACACAACTCTCTTTCTTTCTTTCTTTTGAATTCCGATTGGACACCGATAAAGCGATACCCTTTGCCTACCATGGTGAAACCCCCTATCCTCCTTCTAACCACACTGATCAAACTCGAACCACTCTCTCACTCCGTCAATCAAGGCCACCCAAAGTGGAAAGAGCCAAGTGGTATGTACTAAGCCATGTGACTTGAAGCCTGGTAAGAATTCAAACATGGAAATAACCTCGAATACCCTGCACATGAAGAGCATCGTTGGCTCATCGTGTAATTGAACTATCGTGCCACTAATTATAATGAAGGTTGCAGCCGTTTTCCGTTAATTCGGAAAAGAATGCGCAGTTATATCCAACAGGATCGATGGCATTTGTGTTCCCTGCTGTAAGCCACGGTCACTCATGGCCAAGCTGAAATTTTCAAGAAAAAGAAGAATAAGACTAAGTGCTGCGTGTTTCAATGATTTGCGCAATATTGACGAGTTGGAGATTCCTATCTACCTGCTACTTTATTCTTTTCATGATATCAGCCGGTCGTCTCAATCGATCCTAGTTCCATTCTCTGTGTAGATCGCCAAACGATGCCACAGTCAACCTTTTGGTACGCGACTGTGGTCATCACTGCAGAACTGTAAAGTTCACATCTTCAAGTCCTCTCGGGTGATTGAGCTTCACCCTCCACATTTGTCAACTTGAGCTTTTTTTTTTCTCCTGGAACCAGTTAGAGCCATCGATCAAAAGATTGTATGCACGCCATGACAGATTTTATTTGAATGTTACAATCAGTTGTTATCATTTTATCTAAAATTTTCCGAGCAGCAAGGGTAGAATTTGATAGACTGACCATATACTGACTCTAAACAATAAAGCCAAATGGCGGATAGATGCATGCATGGCCATCAAAAAGGCCTATTTTTTAATGTATGTGGAGAATTCATTCGTTCATAATGCCCTTTTTTTTATGTCTCATTTGTAGAGAGGAAAATATTGTGAATCATTAAAAAACAAAAAAAGACATTGCGATCGTTACGGTAAAGAAGATAAGGGACGGGTCAAGAAGAGTAAAGGAGACATTCGCTTGACCGTCCCAAAGTTGTTTTCTTAATAGGGAATGCCGTTGGTAGCCTTCTGGAACGAGTCATAGAGGACGGTACGCTTGTTCAGGTACGACTCGTCAACCTTCTCCTTCATAAAGTCAGCAGCCTGGCGCTCAGAGCGATCAAGCTGGAAGCGAGAGCGAAGGCGCTTCAGTGTCTCACCACGGAAGCATGGCAAACCACTCTCGAGCATGAGCGCGACCATCTGGATAATCTGCTCTGCGAATGGACGCGAAGCCAAGTAGGCCTTGACACAGAGCTCACAGAACCAACGGTAACCCTGGTCCTCAACGGATGTACCCATGATCTGGATCATCTCCGTTGTCAGCTTGAATGGACTCGACTCAAAGTTGATGCCACCAGGCGAGATATCAAGGATAAAACCAAAATCAATGTGGATGATGTGACCCTCGTCATCCACCATGATGTTGCCGTTGTGTCGGTCCTTGAACTGCAACAGATACGAAATAACCGAGTAGGCGGCCACCGACTGAATAAAGTTGTTGCGTGCCTTCTGGTACTCAATCGAGTCCACACCGCCATACTTGGTCACAAAGTAGTCCTGCAGGTTGTTGACCTTCTCACGTCCAAGTTGATCACGCGAGATCGAGTTGGGAATGACATCAATCATACCACATCCAGGTGCGGTAGCGATGATTCGGTACGGGAAAAGATACAGATCCAATCCAACACTCGTGAAGATGTTCTTAAACACAGCAATCAGCTGGATAGCCAGCACGTCCTGTCGACAGTCGTCACCGACCTTGAAAATAGCCGACTGCCACACGTCATAAGTCTTGGGTCCGTCCGCGTCATCGTCATCGTCACCGCCCTCACCTGCACCATGCTTAATGATCACCTTGCCAATACCAGAAGTCTCACGAGTCTTGCGCACCTTGAATGTCGCCATGAACGGCGTCTTGGCGTGCGACTGCAGAGGGCGGCCCGAGCGCTTGTCAATGTCGACCACCACACCTTCTGGGTTGCTCGGCAGGTACACACCGACATCTACCACAATCTTGGCCATTTCCTCATCAATCTTCTTCTTCTTCTCAGGCTTCGTCTTCTTAACCAGAGGCATCAGCGTGCCGGAGATCGACGTCACCTGCTTGAAGAAGTTGAACTCACGCTCATAAAACGACTTGGCCTCGCCCGAGAGGCCGTGCACGATATTGTCGATAATGCGGTCCAGTGTGGGCTTAAGTGCATCCGGCACCTCGCTGTTGTTATCCTTGAACATGTTGGCCTTCATGTTCCAGATGATCTGGTGGGCAAACAACTGCGACACTCTTGCCGCTCGCATGATGTACTTCTCCACATATCCCAGCTCATCGTGACGCAATGCCTGTACAATCTGTGGCACATAGAAGAACACCACTTCCACAGGCGAATGCTCCAACGAGCGCATTGCGTACTGCAACACCAATGGATTGTTATGATACGCAGGCTGGAAGTACGAGATAGCGGTGATTGATGGCACGTGATGCCAGAACAGAAGGTACTTAAGCTGTGCGTTCGTGTACCGCAGCGTGGTCGCGCCAGAGTTACCATCGCCCAGCAACAATGGGATCGCATCCGCATCATGCACAGCAGAGAATGGATCGGAGGCCAACAGCTGCGAGATCTCACTTGGGATGTAGTTGTTCTTGAACCGAGACATGAGCTGCAGCGCAAGCGTCGGCGACACGCTCCAGGCGAAGCGGACCAGCGCGCGCCAGCTCTCCTCGACAAACGTCTTTTCAATCGCATTCACCTCTGGTGGCACTCCGCCGAGGACCAATGGTGTGCTCCACACACCCAGGCGGTTCAACTCGTTCTCCGTCAACAGAAGGAGAAGGCGGCGCGACTGCGTGTGCTTACGCACAATGGCATCGCGGTTGAGGTTGTCAGTAAAGATATAGTTCGGTCCGTGACCACCTTGGTCGCTAGCCTGGATCGCTGAGAGAATTGTCTCTAGGCTAATCTTGTCGCGCTCGAGCGCGCTCTGGAACTCACGCATCACGCGTGTCTCCGTCTTGCTGAGCATTTTGTTGCCGCCAAACGACCAGCGGGGTGAAAGCTCAAACCACGACAAGGCAGCCAAGTACAGGGCCGAGCGCACCTTGTACTCGACCAGGGCTTCCATTCGGTTGCTCTGGAGAAGACGCAGACCCAACAGAACCAGCTGGAATCGACCTTCACGTGCCAAGGGATGCGTGCTCATCTTGACGCCCGTATCAAAAGTGAGCAGGATCAGACGTGTCATGATATCGACGATGTCCTTGTTGCCATATCGCGTTGCCTGGAAGCGGCTCGACAAGAACTCGATCCAAATCAGGTGCGGGGCGAAAAGGTATGACGCGATCTTGTAAGCCTTCTGACGAGCCTTCTTATCCGATGGCGCATACTCCATTCGGACGCGAAAGGGATCCTCCGAATTGAGCAGAGGTGAGAACAGACCCTTTTCATGTCGGCACGCCCATGACCAAGCCGCGGCAATCTCAGACATAAGGCGCTTCTCAACCACAGGCTTCTCCGTAATCAGCCAGTTCCATACAGATGTTCCAATCTTCAAGCTGTCCGGAGTGAACAGGTAGACAGGAATCCAGGCAATCATCTTGACGAGATCCTCCTCGACCTTGCCCAGTGTCACAAGTGCACTCACAGCACGATGCAGGGCGTTCGCCAGATCATGGTTGGAAATAAATTCGTCCTGCTTAACACGCTTGAGCATTCGCTCAAGTGATGCCCTAAGGTTGGGGAGCTGGCTCTGCAAGATAGCAAGTGAATCACCCCCGACAGACGATGACACGGCTTCAATGCCGCCGATTTCACCCTGATAGCGTCGACGTGCCGAGAACTCTTGGAAGAAGACGGATGAATTGTCGATGATCGCCCCTGGAATATTGGCCAGCGTATCAAAGCTATTATGATTCTTGATCAGATCCTTACCAGCACGAGCAGCAAGCGTACGGCCCATGTGCACGCGGCTGATGCCAGTGTGGATTTTCTCCGAGTCAGCCAGATACTCTTGCAACAGGGCATCAACCTCCTGCGGCGAGTTTTGCATCGCCGCTGCAATCCATTTGCGGGTCATCTCGACAAACTTGGAGAGCAGCTCACGGCGGTAAGGGTACGAATCCGGCAAATCGATCGTCACATTGACCTTAGTGGACGTAAAGCTGTACACAGGGCAGTACTCGTCTGTCAGCTCGTTCTCGCACGACACCCACAGCAGTTCGCTCAGCTCAAGCACAAGGGTCAACAGGCTCTTGTCGCACATAAGCTGCGGGAACGACGCAATTAAGCGGTGCACCCACTTGAGGCTGAGAGTGCTAACCTTCTTGAGGCGGTGAGCAGAGCCGATGATGAGGTTGCGCACCTGCTGGCGGACATTGTCATCAAGAACATGAGCAATGACCTTGGTCTGAGACTCGGAAATGAACACGTTAACCACCTGATCCGCAATGGCCTCCAAGCAGATCGAAAGGCCGCCGTCGTTGATGCCCGAGTTCATAAAGTACTTGAGGATGAATGAACAGTTGCCCTGTCGGCTGCGCATGGTTTCGACGTGGTAAACCGAAAGTAAAAACACTACCTTGGCCGAGCTGAGCGACTTGATTTCACCAGTCAACCCGGGCAGATAGCTGGTCAATGTCGCGCGCATTGACGCCTTTTGATCGTCAAGAATGCCGCGCGGCAGGACCGAATTGTACTCGAGGTCGCCCTCGAGGTACGCATTCGCACCAAGATCACCTGACACGAATGCAGGCGTTTTGCGAGCAATAAGCATGATGGCATCGCTCCACTCCTTATACCAGGGCGAGTCCTTGACAAACTCAAACAGAACACAGTGGAACCACGCATCGCGGAAGAGTTTCACATCCTCCTTGCTTGGGCGGAGATGAGGGTTGAAGTCGTCGTGCGCCAGCAGCTGGCCCAATGCTGGCAAATGCACGCCCAGTGCAACCGAATACGAGTTCATCTTATTCTGACCTTTCTTGGTTGACTGGATCGTCAGTTGGATCTGTACGCCCTTTTCAACGAACAGCTTAAGCAAGCTCATCAAGTATGAATGGTAAAACTCAGGGCGAGTGTTAATCGTCTTAGCCAGGCGCAGTTGGCATGCATGCACAACCTCACACAGGTCTTTAGTAGCGGCTTGCTTCTCAGGGTTCACCGACAACTTGGACAGGTTTGACAGGATCTGTGTAATGTCATTGAAAGAAGCTTCTGATCCAGTCAAGGCGATGTCGGTGAGGTGCGAGACAATAACACAGTCAAGGCGAGGGTTGTGGTGACGGATCTGCTGAGCAAGCATCGACAGGACCAGGGGGGTGATCTTCTCGCTCTTGAAGACATAAGCAATCTTGGCAATGGCCGCAATGACATTCTCCTGGATGAGAGCAGGCTGACCAGCAGGAGCAGAGTTGCCACCAGGTGCGGTGTTATGGCTGTAAAGAGTGTTAAGCAGCGCATACACGGTCGACATAGCCATTTCCTCGCCGGATAGACCATGCTTCAGCGACTGCGCAAGGCGTTCGACGGCACAGTTTTGGATCAAGGCAGCATCGGGACCCTCAAAGATGGGCGAGGGAGTGGTGAGGAACTGTTGAAGCAACGCCACCATTTCCTGGTTTGCATCAGTAAAGTTGATGGCCAAGAAGGCAGAACAGTCCAAAGCGGCCGCATGGATCCAAAACTCTTCGACACGGATATTGTTGAACAGGCAGGTCGAGATGTGCGAAGGAAGGACATCATCCAGTTCGTGGATATAAACGCTGGCGAGCGAAGCGAGCTGAAGTGAGATACCCATGATCTCACTGTAATAAAATTCGAACGAGATACTGCCTTGGGCCAAGAGCTCGTTGGCGAAAGTGCGCATGTCAGCAAAGAACTGGAGTGACATGATGTATTCAGCGCGCATGACTTTGGTAAGCTCGCCTGTATGTTTGATGCGCACTGGCTGGGACAACAGCATGGTCCAAATGTCGTCAAAGGCGAGGCCTTCTGCGTGTTTGGCGACCTTGGCCTGAGTGGTGGGTTTCTCGTCGTCGCTTCCACTATCATCGGCCAGCGACTTTCCGTGGCCAGCTGAGGACGAGCCGTTCGAGGAATCATGAATGTGCGAAGCTATCAAGCAACCGATCATGTTGCGTTTGACAGTAAGGACCTGCAGGACAAGACGGTTCGAGCTGAGGACAGTGCCATCATTAGCATACTGCGACAGAATGCGGCGAGCATAGCTGTTGGTAGTGTCCTGCTTAACAATGCTGATGGCCTTGCGCACATGCTCAGCGGTATCGCTCGACAAGAATTGACTCGAATGCGACACCAAATCACCGAAATCACGAGGCTGGAACTTGATGGTGGAAGTCTCCAAGGCAGCCAACAGGCCATTCAGCGAAGGAAGCACAAAAGAACACACCTTCTCGGCTACATATAGTAAGGACTTTGGTTAGAAGCCAATTTGACCTTCCGTTTCATTGCGTTCTGAGTCAGCAGGTAAGGATCAATGATACATAGAAACTTGTTGACTTACCATCAGCAGTAGAAACCAAGCGAGCAAGCTTGTCAAGGTAGCTCCAAATGGAGTCGAGGATTTGTTGACGGACAGCAGCGCGTTTGTTGGCGATGGTGAGCAGGTGGCTGGTGAGGTTGTAGGTCAGGCTGTCTGCAGGTGATTTACCTGAAGTACATGTAAAAGGAAAAAAGGAGAGCGAGTTGGCACGGCATGTCCGCTATGACAGAATTTTAGCTCAAGTATAGAGAAGATAAAATCCTCACCCTTCAAACCAAGGCTGTCACTGAAGTGGTAGTTCGGCAGCGAGTGGAGGTAGCCCGAAAGGCGAGGCACCAGATCCTGATCAAATTGGCCTGATGACTCTGCAGCAAACTTGGCTTGGGCAATGAGCGCATGCTGGTGGCGCATCGTCTAAGATTCCAATAGGTGGCATTCATATGATATTGATAAATTGAGAATAGAGCATAGAGCAATAGAGTATGGAGCAAGCCAATTGGGTTAATGAAGGTAGGACAATGCGTAAAGAGACAAAGAGATAAGACAGAGAAAGCCAGAACATACCATCAGACCTCCGTCCGGAAGGGGGTGCTCAATGCCAGCAGAGGTAGCACCATTGGCTTGCTGGGGCTTTGGAGTCGAAGGCTGCGAGGACGACAGTGACAAGGGGCCTGTCCCAATGAAGCGCTGCACCTCGGCACCTGTTGTCGAGCGGTCCTTAGCTAGCACCGAGGCCAGACTCGACAGAATGTTGGAATGCAGATCGAATTCCAGACTGCATGTAAGCGAGATGAAGAAGAGGTATTGTCAATCAGCGACCTCTCTTTCAAGGGGTGTTGAACTGGTCATGGAGTTATGCGATTGTCCCTGAGTTCTACTGTCTCTGTCAACTTACGAATCCATGATGGAGGGTAGTTTTTTCGAGGGAAGGTAAAAGAGCTATGAATGCGCTTCTTTGGCAGCAAGCACAGTCGTAAGGTAACGATGGGAACGGGATGGGAGCGGGATGAGACAAAAGAGAATGTGTAAAAGGAGGTGGAAGGTGTGAATGAGTGAGAGATGTTCTGATGTAAAATTGGATGCTCATCTCTTTTGGTTCGTGGAGAAACCTTGCGCGTGTGGAGACCCAGCCGAACGAATGAGCAGCAAAGCCAAAGTTCTCCCACCAACGACTCTCAAGAGCACACAGACTTTCTCCTCAAAGTAGAATGGGCGCTTTCTCTCCTTCCCCTGTCCTTTCAGGACACACTACCCTGTGCGCACATGTCAGGCACAAAGCTCACCTTGTACTACGCGCTTGCACTATCCTACCCAACATGAAGAATGAGTACCGCTAGACTATTCCGGATTCTAATACCGTACATGCCGTTGGCTTAAGAAAAGGATGCCTAACGGCAGTGGGTCCTTAAATGCCGTCCTATGTACCTGTACGGTGACCGTTACTCCACGCCGTTGTCAGTTGTATGCTCAATATTCCAAGATGTCCTTGTCGTCTCTCTAGCTCACCTGTCTCCTATTGTGGGTTCTCTTCTTTTTAAGGCACTCTGCTCTCATTTCTCCTAAGGGTTGCTGACTCTATCTCTTCTCTTCGTGCCAGCACGGCCTTTCGGCACAGCCTTTCCGTTCACCACTTTATCCTGCTCTCCTTATTGCTTACCCACTGCATATCTGCATAAGCCTATCTCTTATGAAGTGTCTATTGATTGCAGTACCTCTGGCTACTGCATTCTTCGTTTCCAGACCAGGAGCTGAGGCACGACCCATAGGATATGAACCACTGTTCAATCGCCTGTGGAGAACAATCTTTATTCCACAACAGGCTTCTAAATCACCAATTAACGCACAAGCATTTACACCCGCACTACCACACAATAATAATCTTTACCGCGCAAACGAACCGTGGGCGTATTATGGATACTTGGATTACATAGATCCAGCGCTAGATGCTTGCGCACATGCGGCTGAATATGCCAAGTATAACAACAGTATTGTCCCATTCAAGTATGCCAAAGGATGCTACGAACTGTTTGCATTCAATCCAGAAATCAGAGACGACACCATTGACAGCGTCAAGGCTACCTTGGAGTCTTTTTATGTCTTTCACGACATTGCAAAGTAAGAGAGGCAACTATGTGTTACATCAGACTTGTTGCAAAAGGAAAGATAATAGTTTGTTGGCTAAAATTGTGACACTCTATCCATCTTGTAGGGCACCTCCTTTGCTGGAACACTCTGACTTGAAACCTGTGGATCTGGCGTACGAGCTGGAGCAGCTAAAATACAAGACGTATAAAAGTGACTATGCCTTCCACGCAGATCTTTCTCGAGTCATCGCTCGCCTGCAGGACCCTCATACCACGTACCGGAGCATGTGCTACCACCAATTTGTATTTGTACAGCCACTATCAACATATGGCGTCTATGAGAATGGTAAACAGCGGGTTAAAGTTGCAAGCATCTTGCCAAAGTTGGACCCGCGACTGACGAGCGACCTTCTTGACTGTGAAGTCACCCATATTGATGGCAAACCCGCTTTCGACGGTAAGATAAAAGAGAGGGCAAATGCCTCAAAAAAACACGACTCTTTTTTCTAAGCACACTAAGAAATGACACCCACCAACAAAAACTCCTTACCTCCCAACAGTCATGGTAGATTTCGCCCGCACAAAAGCATACAGTAAAGATAGGAGCGTGCGTCTGAACAAGGTGTTTGCGAACCTCGTACACGATCGAACGGGCAGCTACTTTGACCGATATACTTTAGGTGCCTTTGCACAGCGAACCCATATCCCACACAACGCTACAGTTACGTATACCATTGACTGTAGCGCCAAGCACACCTCCAGTGCAACCAAAGCATGGGACGAGGACAGTTCAATGGAAGACCCACCCCAGCCACAGACTTTTGACTTGGAGTGGTCGGCGCTCGATGCTACGACACGCCCGTACAACTCTGCTAAAACATTCCGGAACCAATTTTGCACCTTTGATGGCTCCAAGACCACCAAAAAATTTGTCCTTGACAATGCCGTCGCCGACGACTTTCATTCTGGACACGGTCTGCGGCACGACATTCGGCTAAAGTCACGCGAGCTATACCGAGGACCGTATGCGTCGTTTCACATGCTGCAAGACGGTGAGACGGCTGTCTTCCGACTGGCTACAGAAGAACCAAACAAGGACGACAAAGACCATCGCATGTTTTATAGCAACATTGACGATGGGCTGGAGATGATTAAGGACGCGGGTGCGACCAAGCTGATCATTGACTTGCAAAATAACTCTGGAGGTATAATTTGCTGGGGCCGTTATGTACTGCAAGTCCTCTTTCCACAGACAGTCGAGTCACCTTACATATACAATTTGCGTGCGTCGCCACTGGCCCAAGCCCTCGCTATTTCTACATTCAACTACAAGGAGGACGAGGTGTCGCCCTACGAAGGACTGATTGACCCCATCACGGGTGATGAGGTCCAAGGCGCTGACTGGATAGTCCCTGGCGTGACTCTCGCAAATCGTACGGGCTTGTTTAGTCACAGAGTCACGGACAGATATTGCTCACGCGCTGCTCGACTCAGGGAAAGTGATGCTGAAGTTCCGTTTGAAGCCAAGGATATTGTTCTCCTAACAAATGGCTACTGTGGATCGACTTGTGCTGTCTTGGCACTTCAGCTCAAAGAGCGTTATAACGTCAAGACGGTCGCTATTGGTGGCCACCACGACGAATCGATGATGTTTACATCCTTCCCTGGAGGCGCTGTACAAGCTAACAACACTCTGTGGACAGAGCGTGTCCATCAACTGTATGCAGCCTTACCACAAGAAATGCGGACACCAGAGATGAATGCGCGCGTACCCAAATACATTCCTGCGAATGGACAGCTTGCCTTCACCTTCCGCGAGGTGATGAGTGCCTCTCAGCCAGATATGGTTTCTGAATATATGCGCATTCCGAGCGATTACCGTATGGATTACACGACATCCCGCTTCCGTCTGCCATCGATCCTATGGGAGGATGTGCGGCAGCTGGTATGGGGCGACGCCAACACACCATTAGTGGCTGTGGCCATGGAGGAAGACATCGAAGAAGAAGACGAAAAGGAATATAGCGAAAGCTCCGTACTGGATGACGATGAAGTACAGCTGCTGGACACTGGCTTGAGTGAAGAGGATAAAGAAAAGCTGGACCAAGAATTCAGAGAGGAGCAGGAACAAAGTGAAGAAGAAGGTTTGCTTATGCCGTCAGGAGCGTTAGCGATCGAGGTTGTGCCGGGTGAGTTTATCACATGGGGCGAGTCCGAGCTACTGGACGAAGAGTCTAAGATTGAATTCCAAGACGTGGCCTCAGACAGCTTGTAGTCGACTAGCACGCGTGGTGCCCAACTTCTGTCTAATTGGAGGTATGGTGCACTTCCATAGGTAGTGAAGCTCTCACCCGTTAAAGAGAATAATATATCCAAGCTTAAACCGTGTAATGGAATGTATATTTTTTTTTTGAGAGGAGGGAGGGAAACGGGTGTCAAAGAGTAGAGAACAATGATGACTATCAAAGGATGGCAACAGCACGGCCCAATAGGCTCGCGGTAATTTCAGCTCCACAAACGGAGTTGGCTTGCGAGTAAGAAACGGAGAAAGGGACTAAGGTCTGTTGCTCTGTCGCTCACACTTTTCTCACACGTCTCACTCTCCTCACTTTTTTTTCTTCTCTCTGACATTTGTGCATTGGCCTTACCCCACTTTATTCACTCTTTGATCCCACTTTGTGTGTCCATTGCATTTTTTTCATTCGTCAACATTCCTCATTCAAACTTTTATTCTTACATTCATTACGCATAATGACCATACTGAAGTATGAACCCAAGTGGACGGACAGTCCGTCGCCAAACCGGATCAAAACACTCATAGTTGACAACTACGACTCGTACACGTTCAACTTACTGCAGCTCTTTACAGAGGAGCAGCTCCGTAATGTAATGATTGTGCGCAACGATCAGTTTGAGTGGTAAGACGAACGATGATATGATAATGTGTGCGATGCACTATCTGCTGATCACTTTGCAACCGTTCTTTCCAAGACATGCCATAAATACAGCCAAAATGGGGGGTACACCTGCTTCTTCGCACGGATGTGTACACAACTGAAAAATAGCCTATGCACGATTCAGTCCCTTTTCTTCGTGCCGCTTTTTACTCACTCTCTTCCGTTCTCTTGTGCTGCACCCCTTGCCTCTCTTTTCTCACACTTGCTTCCGCCCAATGTGTAGGACTTTTGTGCAGCAAGAGATCCTTCCCTTCATCGACCAGATCATTCTCTCCCCGGGCCCTGGACGGCCTGAGCGACCAGAGGTAGGATAACAAAACAATTTTTCACTCAATGGCAACTTTATCAACTCAGAAAGCAGAAGGTTGTTGCAAGGTTGTTTTTTTCGACCTGGTATGAACTGTGCCTGTGCTTGTTTCTGAGAGCCACAATCAGAGCCCTGGTGGGAGAGAACAGTCTGATTTAAGGAACCTTTTGCTCTACGCCTCCAAAACAACAACAAAGAAAAAGGATGGTCATCCTGACTCAACCATAAAAAGAACATGCCAACCTCCTAATCCAATCTAACCCCCTTTTGGTAAAATGAGCATAGGATTTTGGCATTTGCAGACAGATACTTCAAACAACTACCATCCCAGTCTTTGGCGTGTGTCTTGGCCACCAGGGCATTGGTATTGCCCATGGTGCCAAGGTTACTTATGGCGCCGAACCAGTCCATGGCCAAATAGCACAAATTGAGCACACAGGATCTAGCGTCTTTACAGGTCTTCCACAGCGACTGGAAGCAGTACGTTACCACTCCTTGGTGATCCAGGAGGATTCGCTTCCTGATGACTTGATCCCCACCGCCTGGTGTTATAGCACGCCCTTGATCCCACAGAAAGGACCAGCACTCGTTGATCAGAGCGCCATGGTTGCCAATGTTTCACACTTTGAGGCTTCGCTACCTGTGGCAAAGTCGATCATGGGTGTACAGCATCGATACCTCCCACATCACGGCGTCCAGTTCCACCCAGAATCGATTTGCACTCAGCATGGGCACACAATGATGCAAAACTTTTTTAACATCACACGTGAATACTACGCGACTCGCCAAAATATTGCAGTGGAGGATGATAGCGATCGCTTTATCTATGACTTGCCAGACCGTCTTCGACGGCTGTCAGTTGTACAGACAGATACCCCGACCAGAATTCCCTCAAGCCCCTCTATCACGCACTCGACCAAACCATCCAACTTCCACCTCCTGATCCAAGCACTAGATCCGAGTATCTTCCCAGAAACGGAGCAGGTTTTTGAGTCCCTGTTTTTGACGGGACCACGGTCAACCGAGACTTCATGGTGGCTTGACAGCGCACGCCAACCACACCCAATGTCACGTTTTTCGTTCATGGGTGGTTCCAAGACTCGAACGTGTAGCGATCCTGGGTATCATGAGAACGCCAAGGTCGCTGAATCCCGACAGTTGCTCCTTCAGTATTCGACACTTCATAAAGAGATCACAACCCGATACTATGGCTCAGCGCCATGTACATCGTCCTCAACAACTACATCCACCACCAGAACCATTTCGACTGACAGCTTTTGGGATTGGACCTCGGAACTTTTGAACGATATCGGCAACATGGACACCACTGTGATCGATTCTGACGGCCAAGAAGTTGATTTGGCTAGTGTGCCGTTTGACTTCATGGCTGGACTTGTTGGTTATTTTGGCTATGAAATGAAGCGCGAGAGTCTAGAAGGGTACAATGTTCCTCCTCAACAACAATGTCATTGCCAGGCACACGGGCAAGGATCGGAGAATACAACCTGCTCGTGTGAATGTCTGAGGACTCCTGACGCCACGTTTTTCCTGGCAACACAGGCCGTCGTCTTTGACCATCAAGAGCATCGGATCTACTTGCTCGGTGTTGTCAACAAGCACACCCACACAACAGCCCGATTGGTAGAACCTATTGGTTTCTCATCGATGGATGAAGCACACACATGGCTCGATTATATTTCTACTGAGATTACCAGAATGGCTCGCGCGTCTCATAACTCATCTCGTAGACGCTCGTCTATCTTTGGAGCTGGGGTCACTCAGAACGGCAAAGATGGACACAACACTCCGTTTGCAATCAAACAGCGCCAGAGGAGAAAATCATCCGCCAGCCTTGTCTCGCCTTTCAAAAACAACTTTACTGAAGATGAATATCTGGATGCCATACACAAGAGTCTGGACTATATACATGAGGGCGAGAGCTATGAGATTTGCTTAACTTCACAGTTTAAAGCCAATATTCCACTGGAACGCCTATCCACCACACTCAGTTCAGAGGAGGAGGATAAGGTTGATGAAGCGTTTGAACTATACAAGATTCTGAGACGACTGAACCCTGCGCCATTCTCAACATTCTTGAGCTATCCTACCAACAATATAGCAAATCCACCTGTCGATACTACTGGCTCACCTCTCATCGACCGCCAACTCATCTTGGGTTCTTCACCAGAACGGTTCATTCGACTTGGCCAAAAACCGGCGGACGAGGTTGGTCACAACCCGCAGAAGCGCGAGTCGTCACGCACGGTGGAGATGAAGCCGATCAAGGGTACCGTTGCTGTCGCCAAGGGATGCTTCTGCAGCGAGGACGAAGGCTGCAGTTTAGACACCCAGTCGGAGGAGGACGGCACTAGTAGTCATGGACATGACGAAGGTGGCGACGACGAGGATGAGCACAAAGCCTCGAATGCGCCCTCTCTGCTCATCTCAGAGAGACGTGCTCGAAAAGATCTGTGCGAGGATGCACGCAGGCGCGAAGATCAGCGGCGCATCGAAACCCTTGGTTCCAATCTCAAAGAGCGAGCTGAGAATCTTATGGTAAATGCACCTTCTTTGGTTTGGCTTTGTCTTTCTTTTTTTTTCCCCTTTTTTTTATGGCGAAGAGGCTAGAAAGGGAGAGGAGGATGGTGGGGAAGGGGCACAAAAGAGATAGAGAGAGAAGAAAAAAAGAAAAGGACTGAGAAAGAGAAGGCTCTCTTTCTTGTATATTACCATGGTCCGATTTGTGCGGGGTATATATTTATGGACTCTCTTTATGATAGCTGTTAGGTTTTTGGATTGCATGCATGGCGCCATTGCATTGGCTCACCACTTACAAGCCTTTCCGTTCTTTTTCGACCCTCTTGGGCCTGCTCTACCCTACTGTCTTTGTTCTATTTCTGAGTAGATTGTGGATTTGATCCGCAACGATCTGGCACATGTCTGTGCTTCTCATTCTGTGCGTGTGCCCTATTTGATGCGTGTCGAGTCTTACGAAACAGTGCATCAGTTGGTTACAACAGTGCGCGGCGAGCTGCGACCTGGTGTGAATGGAGCACAAGCGATCAAGGCTTGCTTCCCACCAGGGTCGATGACAGGTGCCCCGAAACTTCGATCGGTCCAACTGTTAGACGAGCTGGAGCGTCATCAACGACGTGGAGTGTACTCGGGTTGCCTGGGATATATTGGTTTCTCAGCCCTAGAGAGGCACAGCCGCAAGGATGCCAATGGGCATGCTAATGAGAGCAGTGACCATGAGGAAGAGGAGATTGTACGGACTGGGTGCGATATGTCAGTGGTAATTCGCTCGGGAGTATTGAATCGGCCGTCTCGTCACGCGACCCTTCGAAAGATGGAGCACCAGCCGTCATTGGGCAGCTATGCTGATCAAGTTACAGGTACACCAACACATGTAATGGGCGAGCTATCTGTTGGCGCTGGAGGAGCGCTGACAATCCTATCGGACCCTCATGAAGAGTGGAGAGAAGTGGTACTCAAGTCACGGTCAGTTGTCCCAAGGTAAGGAAACTCTCCTGCCATCCCCATTGGTGATGACGATGGCAGAGAATTTAGATTATATGAAGGCAAAAAAAGGGGGCGATGAGAGGAAGACCATGCAATTCTACACATGGTCCCTGCTTTCAGTGTTCCCTCTTCATTGTGTGTTTGCTTTGTTACTGACTTGTGGATATCTTATTTTGTCTTCCTTGCATCTATTCACCCACCGTCTACTCATCCCACGTTACACCTCCCTCCCCCTTTTAGTGTCATGGCCTATCTTCGGCAACGTTTGTAGCAGATGGATCCAATCCAATCCACTCTTTCATCTCCATGAAGCCTGTTGAACACCAAGTGCACTAATTTGTAATGTATCTGTTGCGCTACCAATAATATAAAAAAAATAAAGAGACCGACCGACAGATAGGTTAGGCAAAATACAATACCCAGCAGCGTACCATGCTCTGCATGGCAATAAAGTGTGTTACCATTTGTGTGTGCTCCTCTCCAATGCTCACGCTGCAACGATTCCTTATAATTCTTGTTTTTTCTTTGTTCTTTCTTTCCTCCTTTTTTTCTTCTTTTATCCATCAGTTTTCCATCCCTTTCAACTCTCCATTACTCTCATCACCCCATTGCTAAATCACACTCCACATTCATATATCCACCATGGCAACACGAAAGTACGGTCTGGACAGAGGTAAGACATCTCTCACCTTCCCCTCCTTCATGTGTGTCCTATGTGTCCCATGCAACGCTCCATGCTCATCAGCTATTGTTTGGTCTTGAACATCCTCATTGTAGAAATCGCCGCCAAGATGGCAGCCAAATACGACGTGGGACGGGAACAGGAGGTATACTATCGTTCCTCTTCTTCGTTGTTTTCCCCCATCTGCCCTCATGCTTTCTTTTTTCTTGTCGTTTTACCCCTCCCCTCTTCCACCAACCTATAGTAGCCCTGCCTATCATGCGACGAAAATTTGACCAGGCCGACTGTAGAAGCAAAAGGGCAAGGCCAAGGATTTCTGGCAGAGTCAGTTGCATAGATTCTTCTGGCGATACTTGGCCATTTCTTTGCCCCTTATCTCTCACTCAGCAACATGTGTCTTTAATGAGACTCTACAGACCTTTATGTTGCCACAATTGAAGTTGGCCACAAGTTCCCATCGTTCTATATCATCCGGAATATCTCCAACGTCCGGGATTTTCAATATTCTACTGGGAGCAGCCAGAAGGATCCAGCAGCAACAACTCATTCCAGTCAGAACCAATATTTGTTCTTTTCTTTCTTTCTTTTTCCCCAACCGTCGACCGTTAGGAACTGGTTAGTTGATTTTATGCTTCCGTTCATTTAGCATGTTGCTTACTAACCTTTCTCTCCTGATATGACCTTCTTTTGCTGGCTGCAATGACAATTCCACTAGGCTCGTGAATGGATTGAGACTGTCGTTGGCGAAAAGTTTCCCCTGCCTGGATTCCACGAGTCGCTGAAGGATGGTGTACTCTTGTGCAAGTACGTGTTTGAAACAGTGGGATGGCAAGCGAGGAAGTGAAGGCTGTTTGGAAACAAAAAAAAAAAAAAAAAAGAAGGGGAGTATACTTACCAGACTCTAAACTTTCCATCTACAAACGCGTCTTTGTTTCTGCTTCTTTTGATTGATAGGCTGATGAATGTATTGATTCCCAATTTTGTGAAGATCAAGTCCTCTAAGATGCCATTTGTCCAGGTAAACCTGATTCTGTTGCGTATATAATAACTACTCACATTTGTACTTCGCTGTTGTAGGGCTGAAAGCTTACACAACTCTTGTGATTTATGTTTCTATACTCAATTAGATGGAGAACATTGCAAAATTCTTGGAAGGATGTGAGAAGCTTGGATGCCCTAAGCACGATCTCTTCCAAACTATCGACTTGTATGAGAACAAGAACCCTGGTCAAGTCGTTGACTCTATTTTCTCTCTGTCACGCCATGCTGCCAAGGCTGGTTGCGATGTCCCTGTATGTTCAACATATATATTTATAAGAGTCATCCTTGGTGTCATATGTGCGGCAGTACATCTTAATACTGGATCGATGTCTGGAGCTAACCTGTGTCTACTTCCATCATTCCTATCATCTTCATCACCTATTCCCTCCTCCTTCCACACCTTTTTTCGTTATTGAAATGAATCATAGATCCTCGGCCCCAAGCTGGCAGACAAGCATGTAAGTTGACTACTGGAACTGAGCTAAATGAGTCAGCAGCAACAACTAAAAAAAAAGACATTTCTCAGTGTACTCACCTTGGCTATTTATCTTCATTCTTTTTCACTTTTCTTCTATGAATGATAAATAGGAGGTCGAATTCTCAGAGGAAGTTTTGAACGCTGGCAAGAACATCATCAACACCTTCCAGTATGGATACACAGGTGGCGCAAGCCAAGCTGGCATGGGCACTGGTCGACGTGAGATTGGCGGTATTGATCCAGGCAAGGTCACTGCTTAAAGGACCCTTTATTATTACTACTATTACTTTGTCCTCGCAAGTCACCATCCCTGCACGCTTCTCTCTATCCACTAATCGATTCTTTTCTAGTATTATAAAAGATCGAGAAAAAAATACATACAACACTATTTTTTCTGTTCTCTTCCTCTCCCTGTTTACCTAAAAAAAAATAAACCCGATTAATACATACACATTACAGCTAAGAAAAAAAAAGTTGTTGACCCTGAAGTGCAGTATTGTAGCAAGAAGGGAGACGAGTTGCGATGCAGCTCGCTGCAGGGAGATAAGGAGAACGGACGTATGGAAAGGCGTAAGGAGCTGGAATATGTGTACGACCTGGAAAATAAGAAATGGCATGATGCCTTCGCGTGGTAGAAGCCTCTCTACTCTTGCCGTTTTAATCCTGCATGTTACACACCCTTGGCATTGTCAGTTTTTTTTTTGTCAGCTCTTGCCATTTAGTCAGCAAAAGGAAAAATTTGTAGTATGTTCTTCCGTAAAAAGAACTATTTAGAAAGGGTTCAAAAAGTTGTGGATGGACTAACTGACTCTTAGGCGAAGACCCCCATAAGATTTCAGGTGAACCGCTGAGGCGAAAACCTCAGTCCTGGAAAACTATTCCACGCACAGTCTCAAAAATACCCTGTGTGACGCTGGTGGTGACACACCCAACTTACCTCAACGTCTACAGTAGTGGACGACACGGACAGGCGCAGTGTGTTGAGTGCTGTGATCTGCCTATGGACTATGGATGACATTTTGATGTCCCGACTCGGTGATGGTGACTAAGCATTATAAATAAAGTGACATGGTTCACTCGATATTTGGCATGCCAGAACAAAAATTCTATTATCTACAAGATTCTCTACCGAATCTAAACAAAGGAGGGGATGGGAATGCGGGAATAGGAAAAAAGAAGGAATAGATGAATATAAAAAGGTAACAAAGGTATGCACTTAATGCTGCTCAGGGAAATGCTCCTCGAGCCAGCGCTCGGCATCGAGAGCAGCCATGCATCCCGAACCGGCGGAAGTGACAGCCTGGCGGTAACGCTTGTCCTGAACATCACCAGCAGCGAAGACACCAGGCAGGTTGGTCTCGGTCGAGCCAGGGATGGTCTTGATGTAGCCGTCCTCGTCCAGGTTGATCTGGCCCTTGAAGAGCGAGGTAGCAGGCTCGTGGCCGATGGCGTAGAACAAGCCGTTGGCATCCATCTCGGTCTGCTCCTTGGTGAGAGTGTTCTCAATCACAAGCGACTTGAGCAGCTTGCCATCACCCTTGGCTTCCTTGGCAACAGTGTTGAACTTGACAGTAACCTTGGGGTGGTTCAACAGGCGAGTAGCCATGACCTTGGAGGCACGCAGGACGTCACGACGAACCAGGACGGTGACATGAGAAGCTAAAACAAACAACACACGTGTCACATTAGATAAGATTTGAAAAGGGGGAGTT
This sequence comes from Actinomortierella wolfii, assembly GCA_016098105.1. Classification (NCBI taxonomy): domain Eukaryota; kingdom Fungi; phylum Mortierellomycota; class Mortierellomycetes; order Mortierellales; family Mortierellaceae; genus Actinomortierella; species Actinomortierella wolfii. The sequence continues at coordinate 76,802 of JAAAIY010000129.1, forward strand.
GCAACGAAAATCAAAATCTGATAACATGGTCCTGTTTGGATGAAGGGAAGAAAAACATACCATACTTGGTGAGGTAGATAGCCTCCTCAGCAGCCGAGTCACCACCACCAATGACGACAAGGGGCTTGTTTCGGAAGATGGGGACGGCACCATCGCAGACAGCGCAAGCAGAAATACCAGCCTGCCAGTAGACGTCCTCACCAGGGAGGTGCATGCGCTTGGCCGAAGCACCAGTGGCAATGATGACGGCATTGCATGTATCAGTGGGCTGCTCCTGGTCCTCAGAGCCCTCGCGCCACAGCTTGAAAGGCTGGGTGCTCAGGTCGACCTTGCCGATGGTCTCGGTGATGATTTCAGTGCCGAAGCGCTCCGATTGCTTGCGGAAGAGATCCATCATCTCACCACCCATGATGCCCTCAGGGAAACCTTTTGGTGTAAAGGAAGGTGAGTGTTAGTGGAAAGTGGCTTCTAATAGTGAAGACAGCTAGTACGTCAGGTCGCCCCTGCTACTGATAGTGATAGTTGGCCTGGAAGGTAGCACGGTCAACTGAACACAATGTGCACTTCTCCATGTGGGCACTAGCCCATCTTTTCACCTTGCACACAAGAAGCTAAGCGCCTAGCCGATAAGGCCAGAACACTCAAGTCAATGAATTCAACTTTTGCTCCACTTTATCAGCATCGCCTCCCCGCTCAAATCCAAAATATGTCCAATGCGAATCATCGAAGCCCCCGTCACGCAATTGAACTATCAATCGCAGAGTGGGTTTTCTAGACTTTTCGCATTTCCCCTCCCCGACCTTTCCCAAAGCTTGAACTGACACCTGCCCTTCCCTTCCTTCTTCCCCCAAGAAAAACTTTTTTTCTATTTCTTTCACCATGTTACATACCTGGGTAGTTCTCGACATCAGTGGTGGTGGTGAGCTGACCACCAGGGGCGAAACCGTTGGCCATCATGCCCTCGAACATGACGGGCTTGAGGTTAGCACGGGCCAGGTAAACGGCAGCGGTGTGGCCAGCAGGACCCGAGCCAATGATGATGACCTTGGAGTGCTTAGGAGTAGTGGCGGTCATAGTGGAGGATGATCGAGCTTGTTGATTCGACGTAAGGACAATCATACCAGCAAAGGACGTAAGAAGGCCACCCCCAAGAGTTGTTGAAGTTGCAAAAGAAGAAAAAGAACGGCGCCAATTAGTGTCTTGTCGCCTTCCTTCTTGCTGTGGTTGATCTTTTAACGACGACGTGACAGAGGCGTCATGAAGCCCAGTAGTCGTCAGTGTGCGGTGCAGAGAAGCAAACGCTGCTGCAGAAGCAACAGGAGCCACTCGAGCAGAGTACTGAAGCACTCCTCTGCTATTTCGCAAACCAGATGCAAACACCAAGCGTGCAATCATGAGCAGATCAGCCTGCATGCCATGAAATGGGAAAATGATAAATGAGCAAATAAAAGGGTGGACAACATGACAATGAGAGGGAGCTAAAATAGAAGGGTGCAGCTCGTTGCAATATCCAACACCCTTATTTTACGGCGTAGAAACAGGGAAATGGAAACAACTGAATGGTGCACACAAAAGTAAGGATTGCAAGTCTGATGGCCAGAGAATGCGTAAATAAAACTAAAAGAGAAAACCGTTCAAGGAAATGAAAAGGGGACGAAGAATTGATGCACGACCCACGAAGGGCATGTCTTTTTTTACTCACCAAAGAATGGAGGATGTGGAAAAAGGTTGAGAGTTGATCTTTCAAAAGCGCAGCAGGGGACCCTCCTTTTATTTCACCAACCAGCCGGTGATATCACGTGCAACACTGGTTTCCATATTTCGTCTCCTTCGATCATCCAACCTGAGTTTTCCCCGCTCTGCAGCTCATAGAAAGAGAGGAGGAAGACAGGGGAAGAGAGCTACCTGTCTTGCTACACTACAGCACTACTAGACTAGACTAGGCGCCCACCTCACTGTCCTTGTTCTGCGCTACACCTGGACCCCCGTCTGTAGCCCCATTATTCAGCGCAGAAGATGGTATAAAGGGGTCAGGCGTAGAAATACTTGATGATCGCTGCGGAAGCAAATAAGGGGTGGCCAAGAAGCTTGTCAGGCTGCTGATCGATGGACTTGGCTGCGAATCCATCATAGCTGTCATCATGGCAGCTTGCCACCGAGGATCGATCGGTGTCAGAGAGCCACTAGAAAAGGATGAAGCCCATGCTGCTGTCAGTGGTGTATTAGTACTTTTGCTGGTGATATTACTTTCCGACGATAATACTGAGGTAGACGTATTTGTTATTATTTCTGATGTTGGTAAGGCTGTTGTTGAGGTTGATTCGGATCCCTGGCTGGCAGCAGACTGGTTGGCCGATGTCACCATCTGTGATGGTAATGATGACCCCTTGCTTAAGAGATACTGCATATTTTGTTGCCAAATTAATAGGGGGTCTTGTTGGTCATTAGACACACCTACATTAGCCGCTGTTTGCGGTACGGATGAGATAGCCAGCGGCGCAACGAGGGTTGTTGTATCCTGGCTAATCAAGTCTGCTGGCATCTGTGGCGAGCTAAAGTCCGAAGCGATGGTCGACGTGGGCGAATGACCGCTAGGTGGTGACAGAACTGGCGCTGTGGCTGATGTTGGATCGTTCTTCAGCAACGCCTGAACTGCAGCCTGTGAAGTACCTGACGACATCACAGGGCCGACATCATCCTTCGCCAACATTGAGTCTCCAAGTTTTGCAGTAAAGTTACTGAGGCTCGCCATGAGGTCATCGTCAGTGAGACCCCAGAGTGTACTTTGCTCTCCAAAAAGAAAAGAACTAGCTTCGAACGGTGTCATTCCGCCATTTGCGTCAACAGAAGGTGTAATTGCCAACTTCTCAACAGGTGCTGGCGCTGACAATGTCTGACTGCCCATTGCTGTTGATGTCGAGCAGATTGCTGTTGTGGATACCGACGCCTCAGGCGATGACGTATTAGCTGCCACTGACGCGACTGCCTCACTACTTGCACTAACAGCAGACCGTCCAAGGATACTATCCTTCGTCTCTGGACTCGCGGATCGGGGCAGCTGACCTGATAGATCCGCATTTGTAGGTGCTGTTGCCATACTGGAATGTCCGGTTTTTTCAGCCATCGCAGTCGAATTATTGCTGTCTTTTACTTGCTGTTGTGTTGCTGATCCTATTATTGTTTAATCATACACAAGACCAGCAATGTCCAACATGGACAATGGTTAGGCTCAAATAGAATACGTACGAACATATGAACACTGTTTATCCACTCCTTTCTTCCAACAAAAGAAAATAGATTTTTTTATCCTTACCATCATGAGTTGCTAGACTACCTCTCCTCCGGTAGAGCTTGGATTGTAATGCCTCAGTCGTGCATAATCCGCCTTCCTCCATGGCTATCCGTACCCTTTCTGCTCGCTTTGTAAACATCTCCTCCAAAAGCGCCTGAGCCTCCTCTTTCGATGCTGGCGGACGATCGCGCGACTCGAGAACATGAGAATAGAATGCCTGGCGGACGGGAAGGGCCCGAGTGGCTACCAGGTTTTGCCATGAATTAGGAGACAAGCTGAAGTTTGTACTAGTTGGTGGTAATTGATTTGTGGTGACTGTGAGCGGCACAGATACTGGCTTTGAGACTGGCACTTCTCCTGGGATCGTTCCTTGCATGTGTGCCACAGTCACGGGGACGAAGGAGGAAGAGGAGGTGACGGGGGAAGAAGAGGAAGGGGAGGAGGAAGAGGAGGAGGCGCCTGCAGGAACAGCAGCGGTCTGCTGGCCAACATGAAGAGGGACCGGAGCATGGGAAGCGGCGGGGATTGGGGCGTCAAGAGATTGAACAGAAACTGCAGAGGCGCCTGGAAGAACTCCGGTGGCCCCACCTCCGACGGTCCATGGTGTTGGGCCAGGCTGGTAGGAGAGTTGCGAAATGGTGGCCTGTTGCTGGGCCATTTGTAGCTGCTGTTGCTGTTGTTGCTGTTGCTGTTGCTGCTGTTGTTGCAACTGGAGCTGTTGGTGTAATATTTGTTGATGACGAGACATGTATGGGGTGGATGTCGATAACGATGAAGATGACGAGGGATTGACGGGTTGAGCGGAGAAGGAAGAGGAGGCGGGAAGGGCCACAGGGCGATCGTATGGAGTAGCCAATCGATGACGATGGAGTATGTTTTGGGGGCGTTTATGCAGAAGGCCAGCAGATGACTGCTGGGATGGATTAACAGCGTGCTGCTGCTGCTGCTGTCGCTGTTGCTGGTCAAATAGTCTTTGCTGCTGCTGCTGTTGAAGTTGCAAAAGCTGCTGTTGCTGGGCCTGTTGCTGGAGATGTTGCTGTTGTGCAAGGTGGATCTGGTGGTGGTGCAGGTCCTGTTGGCCCAGTACTTGTGGTTGAACATATCCTGGAAGAGTCTCGCTTGCCACTGCTGTTGCGGCAGCTACATGTGCCTGAGTCATTGGTTGCGCGCCCTGTTGTAACATCTGCTGCTGCTGAAACTGGAGTTGCTGCTGTTGCTGTTGCTGCAGGAGCAGTGCTTGCTGTTGTTGTGTGGTCAACATGGCGAACGGAAGCATCGTGGGAGAGGAAGAGTCTTTGAAAGAAAGCAACAGACAAGCAAAGAACAAGGAAAGAAAGGCGAAAGGTGGTGAAAAGTGAAGAACGGGTATGGTCAGTAAACAAAGAAAAAAAGAAAAGGGTAAGACAACAAAAAAATACTGTTGTACTTTTTGTACGCCTTTGAAAAGAAGCAAATACACAAAATGCCAAAGTAGGCGCCTCCGACAACCAAAATGCATGACCTGCATTGACAATGCAAAAAGCCCAGTGGGAGCAAAGGGTATGACAATGGGCGAGAGAAAAACTTCGCGATTTATGGTGACTCGTCCAAACACAAATGTGGACTTTGTGGGTGCCATTCGCAAGAGCTCTTGATTTGCTTACTCATGCATTCTTTCCCTCAGTCTTGTCTTCCTTCCTGTGAGTCATGGGGAATGCGATGCAAGAAATTGGAGGAGCTGCTCCTACCTGTCAGCGAGACAACAATGGTGACCAAGACAATGGACTGAGGAAGAGGAAGAGTGGGGAGAAGAACTATACAAGTGAAGAAGGAGGAAGAAAAATGAGGAGCTGATTCCAGAAGAAACAAAAAGAATGAGCTCACACCTCTCCTATTTGAATGTGCAAAAAGCACTCTCGGACATTCCATCTACAAAAGCAGAAAGAATGCAGCCATCACGCAGGCACCACTTCCATCCAGGGGCGCAATAAACACTGCCCACCCAGCTAAAAGTGTGGCCCACGTTACAACCTATCCCAATCTCCCTGGCAAGTAAAGAAATGTCACTAAGACTAGCCAAGTATGTCGTCTTAGTAGGATGAGCAAGATTGACCATCCGGATAGGCCAGAACTGCACGCGCCTATGTCTCAGACCTGAGGCCAGTGGTTCCAGTTTCAATATTGCCATAGCTTCACGGACTTTATGTGGCTACTTTATACACTTAACCATCGGAGTAGTGATCATTCTTGTCGAGTCTTCTCCATATCTCATCACCATTATTTCTAACTTATATCTTCCATGCAGACTTTTCGCTTGAGCAAAGAAAAAAAGATTGGTGGCGTAAGTGGGACCGCACCAGTCTCGGAGCTCGCGAAATCGATGTTAGGACGCATAACAACTCTCCCCCCCCACATGTTCATATAACAAATAGAACGCCTAACAGTGACTTCAGATCTTGAGACTCAACTCGCCACTTAAGCTATACTATCCTGTAAATTTAACCGCCTCGTGGCCATATTTTTCAGGTTATAATCATATGGGAATCTCTTATAAGACTATACAACGATACCCTAGATTTATTACATGTCAGAACAACTGCTGCGAGAGATTCCCTTTACAGCAAGAAACGACGTGAAGTTCTTATAGCAGATCGAGAAAGTTAAATTTGCAATAGAGTAGATGTTATTGTACTACTGCATGGTAAACGGTCGGGTAGGATTTGAGGAAGCAAAATCGATCATTATGCCGCACGCGCTTCCCTTTATGTTGGTGCCAATAAGTTCTTTCGGTGGAAGATTAATGTGAAAAGATTCATATTTGTAACAATATCTTTACATGGGAGACCAGCTGGCGCCCGACACGGTAGCCGCTGCATCATATGTGTGCTGGACTAGCCAATTGGATCAGCTGAAAAAGAAAAATCGCGCTCCACACTGTCTCCGGAAGGCCAGCTATACGCCTTGCCTTTTAATTTTAACAGTAGCCACGCATTTCCCGATCGTGTTTCTAGCGCCTTGGCGAATAAAAACTCCTCGTGGCCCCGTTAAGGATATCACACTGACAATCTAGTGAATCATAACACTTTTTTTCCCCACCTCAAGCTTCATAACATGCATGATGACTGTGGGCTCGGATGGCCACGGACAGAGAAGCATTTCGGTTTGTTTTCCACATCCACTCGGTGGTAGTACAACAACTAGCGCACCTACACAGCGATTCACAAGCTACAAACAAACCAAAAGCCCAAGGACTGCATGGCGGACGACTTCCTGTGGCTCACAGTCAACTCTTCAAGCTCCAAGCGTAGACGGCGCTCGCCCAAGCGCGACTCAACGATAAACGGAGGAAGCTTAGCAACAGGTGGAGACAGAACCCGACCCAACACACAGCACCAGAGAGCAATAGTCGCCAGCAGTTGCGCAAGATCTTGCACCGTCCTCCACACATTGTAGTGTCCATGATCGAGGTTAAGTTCGGCGCGATGAGGCCTGAACCAAGGGAGCTCCGATTTGAGTTCCCCAGTGACTACATACACCCATCAGAACGAGCTCCTGAACTTGAGCCATCCGATATAACTTAGATTGACGATAAGGACGCTGACTTCGACAACGCGAATACTCCTTGACCTATTCTAAATTTTGACTTGTCTGTGATCTACTCTTGGTCTGACCCCCTCTTGATGCCTACTTTGTATACCGGCTTCTTGAATTTCTCCCCTTTGCTTTGTATATTAGCTCCTGTTGTTTATGGTCGCTCTCTGTCCCGTAATTTGTAGAAGAGCTAGATTACCCTCACTTCCAGTTTTTTTTTATGGACCTCAAAAGAGGGGTTCATTCGTCGGTGCGTACCTGTCTGCACTCTTGAGAGACACGGCCGCCCGTTGCAAAGTAGAAAGAGATTATCTAACTATGGAGCAAAGGGTGGAGGGTGACCCAGAAGCGATATGAAATATATAAAGTCTAGAATACACAACGGAGGGAGGAATGCAAGAAAAAAAACATTATAGTACAAGAATAACGAAGAGGATTCAGTTGTCTATGTGTCCGTGACAGAAGGCAGTGCGGGCAGGATTTTTTTACGGACCTCAAAAGAGGGTTTCGTACGTTGGCGCGCACCTGTTCGCGATCTGCAAGACCCCGGTCGCCCGTTACAAAATAGAAAGAGACTATCTGACTATGGAACAAAGAGTTACCAATAACAATATGAAGGTTAAAATCCAATGGAGGCAGACACTCCTCCTCGGAGAGTCGCCACGGCAGCCGGAGGAACCAGAGCCGCCCGACGAGGTCATGGACGACCTCTCTCAGCTGCTTGAAAGGGTGGTACTGCCGCCACCTCCGGACCTATCTGTCCTCCTGCCTGCTCTGTTATCTGCCACGGACTCATAGACCCACTGGACCCCCCTCGTCCCTCTTGTACTATAGTGTAGTTTTTTTTTCTTGCTCCCCTCCCTCCGTTGTGTACTCTAGACTTTATAACCTCTTCATATCGTTACTGGGTCACCCTCCACCCTTTGTTCCATAGTTAGATAATCTCTTTCTATTGTGCAATGGGCGGCCGTGTCTCGCAAGAGTGCGGACAGGTGCAGGCCAACGTACGAAACCCTCTTTTGAGACCCGTAAAAAAATCCAATGGAGGGATGCGAGAAAAACTATACTAATTATAATACAAGAATAATGAGGGAAATCAATTGGGTTTATGTATCCGTGACAGAAAGAAGTGCGGGCAGGAAATGAGATTTACATGACAGCGATTTTCGATAGCAAATCGCGCTAATTTTCCCTCTCATGAAGACCACTAGCCTGGATATAAATGAATTTTGGGGGGGGGGTCGGTGAATTACTAGGCGCCAACCCTGATCGGATTCTAGATTTTTTTCAGGTTGTCAAGGATTAGTTGCCAACCAGGGACTTATTTATTTGGCAACCCGGTTGTCATGTAATCCTTGACAACCCTTGCCTTATAGGACGTTTTTTTGTCTCATTTGGTCACCTTTTTTTTTTTTTTAAAAAAAAAACCTAAACCATTAGAGGGATCGCATTGCGATCCCATTGTAGTTGTATTGGATTTTAAAAGGTAGGGTTGCCAAATAAAACAATTCGCCAACCAACCAGGTTGCTATTGGCCTCCGAAAAAAAGAGCTACCCGAGGCCATGGACGGCCTCTCTCAGCTGCTTGAAAGGGTGGTACTGCCGCCACCCCTGGACCTATCTGAC